>PVKS010000533.1:0-188474 GCA_004027875.1 Aplodontia rufa
TGGAACAGGCTTTTTAACAGAAGAAAAGTTAAGGGAAAAACCAAGGGATACTGAGGCATCCAGAAACTAACTAGCAAAGGGGAAAACTATTAGCACCCCTAGGCCTAACAAGAACTGGAGCCTTTCGAGCCACTGTAGGGGGAAGAAAGGGGTTCCGACAGGATCTGTCCCAAAAAGATGCAGACCTGACTAGAAGCACCAAGAATTCTCAAACCCAACTCCTATTCTTTACCTAGGGCCCAGATAACTTTCTTTGTGGTTCCCTCCTTTGATTACGGAAGCTTAGTGTCAATGGGAGATGGCCTGATGTCAAGTGGACTGTGGCTATCTCCAAACCTGATTTCTCCATCCATGTTTACCTCCACTCTCCTTCACTCTTCAGAGAACCAGAAAGCAACTGCTCCTGTCACAGCCACATCTCTGGATGCCTTTTTACCACTACTAAGCAAGGTTTACATATTCCCCAGTCTAGACTCAGATGCATTGCCAAAATTCCACCCAACTCATGTCCCTCTGGTACAGGTTTTGAAGACAAGCAGAACTAGATCAAATTTAGATCCCCACTGTCTGTGTGTTCTTGGGCAGGTTGTTTAATATCTACCAGCATCTTTCCTTATGGTAAAATGATTCCCACCCAGTGGAGTTAGGAGGAGTAAGCAAAGTAAAGTAAAACATTTATCCCTGCATCTGAAAATAACAGTCTCAGTAAATTCTCCCTTACTTTCCATGATTGTAAGTACTTCCACTGTAAGACTGGAAGTACTTTTTAGTTAATAACACACACCAACACCCAATCCTTAGCACCCAGCACCAACACTTGATTCAGTATATTTTCTTTCAATATTGATTTTTCTTCCTGTCCTGTATATTTTCCTGGTCACCTAATATTTGCTGACACCTCCCAGTTATTATCTGAACTATTTAAGTATTATTTGCAACCCATTCCTGTTTCTGATAAATGTGAATTTCTTCACCTCCAGACAACTGACCTACATTGTGAGTGTTCCAAACTCCCCCTGAGGACTTTTTCTTTTCCATTTTGACTCCAAACTAAGGATTCAGAATGAGTTAGAAAGAAAGTGCATCTGGGTTTAGATTAAAGAATTCTTGATGAAAGTTAAGCATTTACGAATGAAGAATCAAGCTCTACCCAGATTGTTTTTGTAATTTCTCTAGAATTTATTTCTGTGGGGGCAGATTTGTAAAGTATATTGTTACTTCATAAATAGTTACCTTTAATATAGTTTGCAAATATTGTTGACTCAATTGCTTTAGGTGTTCAAAGTGTCAAATTTAAATGAAATTAAAAGGCATACTTGTCAAGATTCAATAACCAATGTAAAATTTTCAGGTTCTTTTCTAAGAGAGAGGGACAGTGAGAGAGAGAGAAAGAGAGAAAGAACTTTATTTAGTTTTTCATCTGGTTTTCATTGATCCAACACTTAGTTGCGTATGCAGTGCTAGGGTTTGAACCTAGGTCCTCACGCATGCCTGGCAAGTACCATAACCACTGAGCCATCATTCCAGCCCTTCAGTTTTGTTTTTCTTATCATAATACTCTGAATTCTTTCTTCATCTCATATAAGAGGAAATAATTCCCCAAACAGTTATCATATATGCCAAAAAAATAAAGTAACATCATCAAAATGATAACACCAATGCTCCAAACTTCTCATTACTTTTAGATAGGTCTATACCTCTTGCAAACGCAACAGTTTGTACCCATATATTTAAGATGGCAAGCAGTACTACTCTAAACGTGGACAATTGAGTCATCACTCAGACCAATCAAGCCAAAGACAACTGAGAAATAATTGGTTGGCTTAAGACGTTTCATTTTATAGTTTTCAAGGCACTCCGAAGGAGAGCATCAGTCCCTACAAATTCCCCCCTATAACATGGCACAAAATGCTCCTGTCTTTGTTTATGGGAGCCATTCCACTCTGCAAACAAAATCAGCCTTGCCATATGCATGAAGTCACACCTTTGCAAGAATGAAGTGGATATATCTATCCATGTCTTTCAGGTTCTAATAATACCTATTTTGGCCTGAACTATCCAAGTAAGTTAGACTGGTGTTTCTCAATACCCCCTCCCACCCCTGCAACATACACACTGCTAAGGAACATACACACCCACATTTGCACCAGCAAGTACCCATATTGGCAGTGCATATGCATGATTTGATAAACTTCCTCTGATGAATCTGGTAGATCATGCCAGCCCTCTTCCACCTCCAATTGAGATTACAAACTTACATAGTTTTTAATTATTTCGTGAATAGCAACTATGTGCTTAGAAATAATAATAAAATAAGAAGTACAATTCACTTTGTACAGAGATCACAGCCATAGCAGGCAAAATAAACCTACATTAAAGGAAATATAAATTCGCTATCTATACAGTGGATTCAGTAGCTGAGTCCCCACTGGTTTAAGCGGCACACCTGCGCCTATGAATTGCACAATCCCGTAGCCAGTTTACTGAAGCCTTAGGGAGCTAGTCAGAGAGGAATCATTAATATGTATTGCGAGAGTACTGTAGGTCTACAGCTATACAAAGTATTATAAGGCTTTGAAAACAAAAGAAAAGTCTTGACCATTGGGTTTTATAAAATAACCAAAAGCCAGATGATATTTCTGAAAAACTGTACTTGCATAACCATGATCCAAAAGTTCCTTTACCTTTTTATTGCTGACAGCATTCCCACAATCTCTTTGAATCTCATACATGTGTTTTCACTTCAGCCACCACAATGCTTTATTCTACCGTTTTTTAAAGGTTGCTAACCATCAGTTTTATTTGTTGGGTGATTAATTTTCTCTGTATACAACGCTGCCATGTGTCATGGCTGAGAAAAGCCTGTTATGATATGGTTAAACAAAACAGGATTGGTCAACAGCAATGTAAATACTTATTCTGTCAATAACAGCTTTGTTTTATTTGCATATGTGAAGGAAATTTTTTGGTGTTCATTCAATTTCATGGAAATGCTAATGATTGTGATTTGTACTGGAATTTTTTTATTTCAGTAAGTCATGTTTACCTCAATACTTGTAAGCATTTGCACTTGAATAGGAACATATAATAAAGACAAGACACCTAAGTACCACCCTCATTTCTTACTTTATTTTAAAGACTTTGTATGTGACATGAGTTTAGGTTTCTCCTGAATCAATGATGTCTTGATGCCTTAAGATGAATATTCTATATCCTTGGGGCATTATTTATGGAATACATGCTGATCTGTCTATCTTTCAGAAAAAAATCAGATGTACATAGTGTAATATTTCCAGTTAAAAATTACATGACTCATTTTATTGATAATAATTGCATTCTTTTTATAGAATCTATCACATAAATCACAGATAAAAATCCAACTGGTACAATTACAAAAGAGAAGGGACATATTTATTAATCCAGGGAACAAAGTTCGACACCCTTGTATAAACGCCAGGAAAGTTTGGTCTTCCACATCCATGTCCCCAGCTGACAATCCCAGTCAAAATCCATTTTCCATCACTTTTTCTTCGACAAGATAAAGGTCCACCCGAGTCTCCCTAAGCCAAAAATAATACAAGGATGAAGATGTTTATCTCACGATTGATCATCCAGTTCATTGTTAATGTGTCTAACAGATTCTGTTACAAACTCCCTGGATGACATGTTTTTGCTCGACTGATTGCTACACAGTCTGGGAAGTATCAAGAAATAATGTGAAACTGCTCACATCATTGAATAATTTAGATATCTTCTTATAATCAAAAAATGGCATTCATTAAAAAAAAACTTAGGTCTTTAGGCTGAGAATAACATTAGAAGACTCTTGCAGGAGAAAGTAATTCTCACATACCCCATGCAAAGAATAAGGGACATTGCATCAAAGGCTAACATTGATTTAGTGCTTGTAATATGGCAAGAGATTTTTTGGGTCATTTATTCCTCACAAACACCTTCTGGTTATATTGGAAGAGTGACTTCTATGTCTGGGCCATGCAACTTCAGCAGTTGTCTCATGGCCCTGGGGTAGAAACAAGAACAGGCTGTTTGTTTAGTTAGACAGGTCCAACGCAGTCCTAAGAGCCATTGTCGGACAGTTTTTACAGACAAAATACTTCTATTTTAGAGTTCCTTCTAGTATCTCAACTCCAAAAAGCAAGGACTCCAGCAAATTCAAGGTTTAAACATAATTCCTACAGCATAAATCCCTTAGTATGGAATCTGAATTTTTTTTGAGAAGATTGGATAAAAGATGCAAAGACAAGAACGCAGTCTAAATTTGCCCCTAGAACCCACCTCTACAATTTTACACCTGATTAAGTATATTCTGACAGGTAGAGAAACTGGGCTGTTTATTTCAATTGTTGTCCTACCAATTCTACTAATACTAATTTAGTGCATAACTTTGATGGCTGTGTGGAAAGGGCTACATAACTGACCAGCTTCAGGAAACCCCAAAACAGCAGCTCTAACATTAGAGAGCCATGGGTTCAAATCTCAACCCAGACATTTGCACTTGTTAGAAATGTGATTTAGGTAATCTATTAACCCTTTCTGTGCCTAGTTTCCTCTTCTGTAAAATGGAGATAAAATAATGACTTGAATGAATTTATGTAAAGGACATAACATGGTGCTTGCCACAAAATAGGATCTCAAAAGTTAGAAGTCATTAGTATAATAAGACGAGCTTTTGTGACATTACGGATGAAGCTGTGTAAAGATATGGGAACAGCTCCCACTGTCCTCCTTATCCTCTAAATCATTGTTTAGTCTTTGGCAATCATGTAGATATGGGCATAGATTAGAATCATAGGCTCAGAGAAATATCCCCTCCCCTTCAAGGTGACCTCCAACTGAACCAGTGCTGGGCACATCTGCCCAGAGAACTATATATGAGTATTTTTGTCACCTCTCCCATTCCTCTTTTCTGTCCCCCAGCCTATGCTTCATAGGAGTGAGTGAATGAAACTTTTAATTTCAGAAGTTAAATGGCTACCGTTGGTAAAGAAATATAGTGGGTGTGTGGGTGTGGGTGTGGGTGTCATTTTTTGCTGTGCTTTTAACTTTTGGTTATAAGGAAGCTGTGGCAGACGGATGAAGACAGACTTCACCCTGTAAATGCTGGAGGAAGATACGCAGGGACTAGAAAACCGATTGTATAGAACTGGTTCTTTCACTACCTTACCCTGATCTTAGGCAAGTGGGTCATAATTAATACCTCAGGGGCAGTAAGGGGAAGGAAGACGTGCCCTAGTTATTTCCCAGTGTTGTATGGATTAATTGTGAAAGTGTTTGTGGACCCCACACGTTGGGCAGGAGGAAGGTAAAAGCACTTACTCTGCAGGCATCTCTGTTGCCGGACATCACTCCAGCACAGAGCATCCGTGAGGTGATGATCCCATACGTGGAAACACAGAGGGTTTGATCAATGAGCTCTGCCTCTGCTTGTTGCAAAACAGGGGAGCCTTTACTGTCTGGAAAACACGTTGGAGGTGGAAGTCATGGTAATGGCAGTGGCTACCTTGTTCAAGCTTGCATTTAAGACCAATCCAGATTATCCGCCTTCATCCTCAAAGCAATTCTTTGACATAAATCCTATTATTATCCATATTTTGCTGATGAAGAAAGGAACCTGGGCAGATAAAAGGACTTTCCCAGTGGCACACAGCTGGCAAATATCAACAGGATTCAGATCCAAGGTCTGCCTCTATCACCTGAGCCCCTGTGCCATACTCCTTCACCTGGTACCTCCTGCTTTTAGTAGACCATGAGTCAGCGACATTCAGTACCAATATTTACTGTTCAGGAGGGCTTCTTTAGTGGAGCAGCATGACTGGTATATGGGAGTTTCTAAAGAATCAAAAACACAACCATTTTTTACATAGCTCTTTTACTTCCTTTTTAACCTGTCTGGTTGAGATGATTCAGAAAAATACATACACACACACATACTTATAAAGAAAATGTCTCATGATGACTTGGGTTGGGTAGATACTTCCCCTTATGATATATTATAATGCAAATAAAGCATGGAGCACAATAACCTATCAGAGTTAGGAGGGCTCACCTAGCTGCCTTCTCTTTCAGGACCCTGAGACCTCAACAAACCCAAGATGATGGTGCATATTATCACTTCAATAGCTAAACCAGGACACTGAGCTTTTATGAAGCTGCTTCTGTGAATCTTTAGAAAGTGTCAAAGCAATGCTTCAGGGTGAAGTTCAAGAATCACACATATTGTCCTAAACCCTTGGAAAAGCAGCAAGGGAATCACAGATAACTGGGACACCAAGGGAAAATTTCAGAACTAACCCTTGGGGAGACATTCATGAAGCTTTGAATTCTCCTCACAATATATTCAGAATTAACCATGAATCTTAGCTCATGAAAAATCATGGCAGGGTGAATGGAGGGGCTTCTCTAGCATACTGTCTGACCTTTGTACATGTTGGAAAATGATGGCTTTTCTGGGTATAGGAAATGCAAAAAGGTCTCCCTTTAAACGGACCAATTACAGGTAGGTGCAATACCCAATTTGCTGAGGGAAAGCTGGGTTTCAGTCTCACTTTGACCCCTGGCCAGCAGCCCTAGTGCAGGACATACCTGCATAATCTTCTAGACAACTATCTGAGTTGACAGAAGATTGTGCATAAATAAGTTCTCTCCTTTGTAAAAATGAATCACATGTTGGATAAAAAGGGAACCTGAAAATAAGGAAAAATTGTTCTTCTCTAGTGGAAAAATCTAATACCCTTTCAGATTTTGAAAACAGCCCATTCCAGCTAGTCAATTCTGGTTTGTTTATGTTCTCTCCATCTCCCTGCTTCCTTTGGAGCAGGAGGAAATGATCATCAGACAGGGATAATAAAAGTCTCCTTCAACCCAACTTTTCAGAGTTGTCAAGAGACCCAAAGGAGACGATATACACAAACCCTCGCTGGGAAGCCCAAAGCACTACATGAGCACGGCTGCTCTTACCCGCGGAGAAGGGAGCTCATTCAGCCTCTCTCTCTCTCTCTCTCTCTCTCTCACACACACACACACACACACACACACACGGACCTGCCTCCTGCCTTCGCCCCCAGCCGGTAACCCAGCACTTCTCCCCACTGCGCACTTTCTGGCCAGCAGGAGGGATGCAGATTGGCTGAATGAGCTGCTTCAGGGTCTCAGGCCAGGCGACGCTGAGCTGTAGCAAAGCAATGTCATAGTCGAAGGTCTGACTGTTATAGTACTCGTGGACCACAATTCTTTTCACTGGGGAAATGAACTTGGCATTGCCCTGCACATACATCCCAAGGTGAGCAGTCCATGGTGTGGGGTCTGACAGCCTGGTAGGGAGGAGTGAAGCACAGAGTTGGTAGTCGGAAGAGGGATATGGTTTGGAAACAAGCACTCTACAGAGAGATAAGGCTGCCAAAAGGAGGGCCTGACTTCTCGTGGCCGTATCTTAGTCCCTGACTCTGTCCAGGAGCATGTTGAAAAGCAAAACTTCTCTAAGCCTCCTTTGTGTAAAGTCAGAGAAGAAACAAATCTGTCCCAGGAGTGGCAAATTATAAATACGTTCCAGAAAATTCCCTCAACAGCATCCTAAGGAAATGTCTGGAAATTTTCTTGCCACTAGTATATCACGAGCCACTCAGGTGGAGAATGTTGATAAGTAGATTTGATTTGTTAATTCTTCCTATCTGTGCTAACAATGGCATTTGATGGAAACAAACAGTGCCAGGAAAGTGGTGATCTAGGGTCCCTTCTACTAAATTCGGTGGTGTGAATACCAAGAGAGAATAGAAAAGGAAGTATTATAAGCAGGAATATAACGAAATTCCTTCTCTCAAGCCATCAGGAGCCTCATAGATCACTGCTCTAGTTGGTTAGTATGACAGTCACAGGGACACCCAGCTCCACCCCCATGATCAGTCCTTCCAGAATTCTAATGCTGACCCTACGCCTATGTCCTGGCTTTGCACAAGTCACAGAGGAGCTTGTGGTCTCCCTGTGAGGCATCTGGGAGAAGGGTGAGGTGAAGAGAATATGGAAAAATTGGGGGAAAAAATAAGGATACAGGCTTATTTTTCACAGCAATTTCATAGCGTTTAAAACTAATGATCAGGCTGGAGCAGTGGCTCAGCAGTTACAGCACTTGCCTGGCATTTGCAAGGATGTGGTTTCAAACCCCAGGATGTACACAATGAAGTGTTGGAGCAAAGAAAGCCACATGAAAAACTAAGTAAAGTTCTCTCTCTCTCTCACACTGTCCCTCAGTCTTAAAAAAAATGACTAATGATCAGAGGTAAAGCTATTCAGTAATTCACATGAATCCTGTAATCTCTTGGAAGAGTATATACTCAAATTGAATAACTTCATTGAAATCACAAAATACAGAAGAAGAAATGAATGATATTAATTTTGTACCTAATTCTGGTAGATTTAAATAAGTTTAACTTTTTTGTGAGATTACTTTTTAAAACATCCCTTTCACCCTTAGCTGGAAAAGCATCTGTCCCATAATAATCCCATTGGCAAAGACAGGCAGCCCCACCAATGCCAAGCCTAACAGACCTTCCCAGGATCCACCCCAGTAATCCAAATAGGGATCCTTGTACTCCAGCCACCTCCAGTACCACCCTCCTCCCTCCTCCACATTCTCCACATAGCCAGCCCCTTAGGTTTGCCCATCTGACTTAAAAGCCCTATCTTTATTTCCTCAGTCTAGTAAAAGGCTATTCATTTTTTTTTTTTAAAGAGAGAGGGACAATGAGAGAGAAAGAGAGAATCAATTTTATTTAGTTTTTCATGTGGCCTTCGTCCTGCTCTAAGACATCGCTGTGTACATGGTGCTGGGGTTTGAACTCTTGTCATTGTGCATGCCAGGCAAGCGTTGTAACTGCTGAGCCACCACTCCAGCCCAAGCCTATTCATTCTTAAGGTTTCCCTTATGTTCTTTTGTACATCAATAGTACCTTTTATAAAAAAAGGTTTTTTTTGACATAGGACTGGGTCCCCTCTGCCAACAAAATAAGCAAACAACCCAATTGGATTGGTTGCTATTCTCCAGTGGGGGCTTCTTCCCACAACTCAGGGCCGATGTATGGACTGTGGTCAGGGTGTGCCACTCAGGAGTAAGGATCAGAATGTCCTACCTATTTCCGTGGAAGCAGTGGGCAGCAGAGAGAAGCCACTCCCTGGAGATGACAGAGGCACCACAGTAGGCAGATCCGGTAAAATGGAGGCTCACCTGCCAGGGCCAAGCCCCCTCCTGGGAGTCACTGCCCCCAATGATGCGGTGGAGAGTGGAGGAACTCCTGCTACAGCCTTTGGAAGAGGAAGGGTCACGTGACTTTAAGGCAGACTCCAAGAAAGACTGGAAATTAGGTCAGGTTCAGTGCTGGGCTGGGAACTGACTCATCAAGTAAACAATTTAAAATCACCTGCTTATCTAAAGGATTTTATGGGTCTGTCTGAAACCAGCACCAACAGACTCCTCCCTCCCTCCTGAGAGCAAGCTCAGACAGGAAGTTTCCATGCAGCAATGTAGGCAGGGGCAGAGGGATCCCTAGGAACAGCGGCACTGATATAAACAGCAGCCCCTGGAGTAAGGTTGTTAGGTGGAGCCCAAAAGGTAAGTTCCAATATAACAGAACTGAGACTGGCTTCCAAGTTGTGCTGAGCTGAGAGAAAACTTTTGGGAGAGAATTTGTAAATCTAAGATAAATTAAAACCTAAGAAAAATTAGTTTATCAAAGCAATTACTTTCCTGTGTAAATAATATTGATAACGATGTATAATTAACATGCCACCAGGTGGCCAATTAGAAGCCACATGACTGAAAAGGGCATACGGCAGAGAACAGTTAGTGGGGCTTAAATGATCAAAGAACCAGCTATTGATATTTTTCACAATGTAAGGCGTAACCAGAAGTCCTCCAGAATCCCACTATTTCATTTCTCCCTGATTAGTTTATTTAAGATCTTCTTCCTTGATTAGTATTACTAGAAAATGAAGATTTATAAACGTCTAGTACATTGATGCTTAATATCAAGAGAGAAGATGCAATAAAACTCTAGAGTTTTTATTTCAGAGAAATAATTTCAGACTCAGATAAGCAATATTTACTATTATTTTCGGGTCTATGGTAACTTCTTCCAGGGGAATTACACGAGAAAGGGAATACAAATGAAAATGGTAAACCTAGTGAAAACCAGGAACCACAGGAAGAGCCTTCTACTCACCGCAGCCGTCTTCATCACTTCCATCTGGACAATCCATGATCCCATCACATTTTGCATTTTGTTTCCTAAAGCAAATATCATTGTCACACTTAAAAGTTCTGTTGGTGCACGGAATGCCTGAAAATGAACCACAAAAGAAGCATTTTTTTGTTTGTTTGTTTGTTTTTCTAGCCAGAAACAGATTTGAGTGAATAACATTGATCTTTGCAAAGAATGGATTAGCCACAAGATTGCTATTTGCTGCTCTGGGAAAAACTAGCAGAGAGAAAAGGAGCAAACCCACAGTCACCTTTCCCTTCATAGAAACAGAATCATTATTGGAAGGCAGGCAGGCAGGCAGGCAGGCACATCAGTTCAGAGTCAATCCAACTCTGCCTGACCTTTCTCCCGCTGTAGGTGAGAAGCAAAGGAGTTCCTCTAATAAGTGGCGTTAGGCCACCAGTCTCTGAGTCTTTGAGCATAAATCACTACCACACTCAGTCCTTTTATATCATCAAAGAAAAGAAAAATGAACAGATGATGTGAATTCCCCCATGTTTGTTCACAACCCTGCCGGTTTTTATTTCTGTAGGAATTAGAATAGAGGGTGTCTCTCCATGGTCTCTGGCAAGTTCCTCTATATCAGATTCTCAGTATTCTACAACCTCAGTAGCATTAAAACCAAGAAGTAATGAAAATCTGCCAGTACTCACACAGGAATACACACACACACACACACACACACACACACACGTCCACCCTGGTTAGAGACCAACTGACTGGTTTTATCTAGGAGTGAGGGGATTCCCATCGCAAGGGAATTTCACTGGGAAATCTGGGGAAAGTCTGGGGAAACTGAGACAAAAGATCACCCTAACTCAACAAAGGTATTTTGATTCCAATTTAGAAGTTTCCTATAGGAAGCACAATAGAGCACTGTGGTCCCTCCTCACTCTGAGTGCAGTTCTGCTCATCTCGACCATTCTCGCAGTCCCTGAAGCCATCGCAGACCAGAGAGCTGTGCAGCCTGGAGGAGCTGGCATTGCACACGGGCTTAATAGGCACTAGAATGACAAAAGACAGAAGGCTTGTGAGCCTGGGACATCAGCAGCCTTCTCTGATGACCAAATCATTAACATGATAAATAAACTAGACAGGGTATTTTCCTCAAAACCAACATTTTCATAAGGAAAAGCTAATGTTTAAATAAATTTTGGAACAAATCCTAGCACTTGAACTGGTCTGATCTGATTTTGGCTATTGTGCTGAACTCTGGTGGTTTGTTTACTTAATTACAATTATATGAATCCAAAGTAATCTATTTTTGGAAAAATAAATTGAACTTGTCTCCCCCCACCCAAGGAAGTAAAAGTGTACTGAAATTAGGGATTTTGTCTTATTCACCTCGGTATCCCAAGCCCCTGACCACATAGTAGGTGCTCAATGAAGTTTTGTTGAATGAATTGATGAATGTGAGATCTTAGAAGACAATGGAACTGTGGTCTGTGTGTAAGGAAACTCTTTTTAAGATGATTTTATCCTGAGAGATCCATTTCCTCAATTAGGAAATGCAGAATAAGTCTATCATATTTTACCTTTTTGAAATATTTTCTTTAATTGCCTTTGGACCAGTGGCAGGCATAGTATTTTAGCAAGCACTTTCAGAAAATGTGGTTCCTTAGGCATTTCTGACCACAGACCACAATCTACCCTCGAGTTGTGTGAGGAAGCCCTACTGGAAAAAGTCAGCAATTCAACTGGGCCTCTGATTGTTTGCTTATTTGGGGGAGCAACACTTGTGTGTCAAATACTTTTTTTATATTATCAATATTAAAAAGAAAAAACACAAAAGAAACCTCAAGAACAAATAGCTTTTAGTAGACTGAGGAAATAAAGATGGGGCTTTCAAGTCAGATGGGCAAACCTAAGCGACTGTATGGAGAATGTGGAGGAGGGTGGCTCTGGAGGTGGCTGGAGAACAAGGATCCCTGCATGGATTGCAGGGGGAGTCCTGGGAAGGTCTGTTAGGCTTGGCTTTGGTGGGGCTGCCTGTCTTTGTCAATGGGGTAATTATGGGACAGCTGCTCTTCCAGCTAAGGGTGAAAGGAAAGCTTAAAGATAGATTTCATTTAAAATTTAAACTTATTTGAAATCTACTGAATCTCAGGTACAAAAATAGTATTATTCAGATTTGGCTAAGTGGAGTATTTCAAGAGCCAAAATAAGTCAATTGTGTTTGAATTAAACACTCTGGACCTTTAGCAGAAAATGTTGATAGTGGGATCACATTGTCCAGTGAATTATCTTCCCTGAAGTGCTACTTGGAAGTGGAGACATTCAGGCATGAAGAGCAAAGAGTAATGAAAAACCAAGAAAAGGACTGTGCTTTCAAAATGGGAATATCTATAGTTATTACCAACGTGATGTCAGTACAAACTACGTAGGTTAGAAAACGAAACAAAACTAACACTCCTTCACAAACAACACCTGAGTATACTTCTTTGTAAATTCTGAGTTTCTCTCAAGATAAAGGATCTGTGCTTTCAAACAGTATTGCTGTGTTTAAGACTGGGTGAATTAAGTTATAGGTCACAGATCCTCATTCCCTGTGGTCACGTTAATGCAACCCATCCTTGCCATGACTCCAAGGTGTGCAGAGTAAATTCCCTGTTCCTCAACTTTGGTCTCAGCTATGTGACCTGCTTCAAGCAGTGGAATAATGACTAGTGATGGTGTGCCAATTCCAAGCCCAGACCTTCAGAGAAACCACTCTGAAGTTTCTGCTCACTCCTCCTTTGCTTCTCTGACAGCACACTGGCATAATGAGGGAAATAAAGAATAGACCTGATTCCAACCTGTGAAGAACCAAGCTCAGGACAACCCAGTGCTTAATGCAAAACCACCCACCTGAGCTCAGCCTACCAAGCTGTTATGGTATGTCCCAAGACAAACTTGGGACACATGATCAAGAATGCTGATTGGGTTTGGGGATGTGGCTCAGAGGTATAATGCGAGAGTAGCTTGCACGAGGCCCTGGATACTATTCCCAGCACTGCGAAATGGGGGTGGGGTGGGACAAGCAAACAGAAGAAGGAGGAGAAGGAGGGGAGGAGGAAGGTGGAGGAGAGGGAATTAGGAGAAGGGAGAAGAGGAGGGAGGAATGATTTTTTTAAGCCACTGAGTTTCAGCCTAGTTTGTTAGGCAGTGATGGATAACACTATCCACACTACAAAGAGTGTAGCTGTACACTAGCAGCGACAATGACCCTGGCAATTGACTTAAAAGAAAGTCATATTTGAAGCCGGAATACCCACCACAGAAAAGTTCATCACTTTCATCAAAGCAGTCATTTACTCCATCACAGCGCTGGGCCTGAGGGACACACAAACCGGAGGAGCATCTAAAAGATCCGACAGGACAAGCTATAAGCAATAGAAAATAGAAAAATGTCATGTGGGTCCTGAAAAATCAACAAACTACATTAGCAAAGAAACCAAGTCTTAAGTGGTTAGGGATTTGGCAAGGTAGCAGGAGTAATTATACAATATTTCCATTTAATCAAGGCTATGGGTAATGACAAGCCAAAAAAGCAAAACCCAAGTGAGCTAAGGAAAAAGAAAATTAATTGAACAGAAGGTCTGAGTAAGCATTGCACTCAAGCCACCTGCACAATCAAACCTCTACCTCCACCTCCACTCAGCTCTACAGCATCATCACAGGCTTATTAACCGGAAAGCTGGAAGACTCCTGCAGGCTTCAGACCCCTGGGGGTTACAAAAGAGCTCCTGATTTCTCCAAATTCTCTGTGATCAAAAGCATTATTCTGTGTCTTTAACTGCATCTTCAAATGATCTCTATTCCAAAATACATGATTGAATCTAGAGAATTTAGTGCCTGGCCTCAAAGCCCAGGAAGGCTGCCTCCTACCACATAGCCATCCTTCTTTCCAATTCAATTCAGGTTGCTCATCAAAGATCCAATCCCTCTATGGACTTAAATCATTATTCCTAGTTTAGGGATGAATTTTAAAGAAATAATAAGTCCTGGGGCTGGAGCTGTGGTTCAGTGGTTATGGTGCTTGCCTGGCATGCGCAAGTACGTGGGTTCAAACCCCAGCACCCACGTACACAACTAAGTGTCAGAGCAACGAAAGCCATGTGAAAAACTCAATAAAAATTGATTCTCTCTCTCTCTCCCACTGTCCTTCTCTCTTAAAAAAAAAAAAAAAAAAAAAGACAAAAAAATCCTCCCCTTGTCAAAAGACTGAGGGGAGGGGTTCATGATCAGGTCCACTGTGGTCTCAGTGGCATGTAATGCAGTGGGTTAGTCAGGGGACGCCAACATGATTTGAAAAGACAATTCCAAATAAGATGGCTCACTAATTCTTGTCCCTACTGGAGACTGTAGTGTTCTGAGTGTAATAGTCCAAACGCAGAAGCATGGATATTGGGGACTGGCAGAGAAGGACATGGTCTGAGGTCCTTTCTCTCACGTCATATCGTCACAGGCTCCTCAGTGAATGACCTTTACTCTTTCCCTTTCTAAACGGATCTACAGTTTCTCCAACAGGTCACTATCTACACTCCCCAGCTCCAATGATTTCCTTCAAATGTTGCCCTTTCTATTAACCACTTCCTGGCCACTGTTCCAGTGGTTTCTGTGTGAATTTCAAGTTCATCATTCTGAGTGCTGATATTTGAACCTTTTCAAACAAACAGTTCTCCCTGTGCATTTCAGACCAAAATGAATTAAAATGGTTGGTCTCAAATCCTCTATATGTTGATATAAACATTTTTTTACAAGGATTTATAGCTAGCAAGAAAAATAACAAACCAAAAAAAGGACTTGTTCTGTATTTCAGGAATGATGTAAGAAATTATATTTCAACTATAAATCAATAATGTCAAAAAAATTGAATGATTTTTCTACTACTTAAAATATAGCTGTGGTGGAGGAGAGTGTGGTATGGCGATAAGGAAAGACTTGCGATCTCTGCCCCACTTGTGACACTGAAGCTTTAAACTCCTTCTGTGACAAACTGCATTTTTACAGCTTAGCTTAGCTTCTGAGCGGTCTGTGGTTTTGTTTCTTGCAAAACTCTGAAACTTCTGTAGAAGATTGTAAAAGCTGTAAATGTTATACGGTGAATATTTTTTAAAATTTCCTCTCTTGTTCTTTCTAAAAGCTGCAGTTAACTAATTATTCCATGACTTTTAACGGTTAGCCAATGAAGATGTAATAAAGAACTAAATGCTCTGTTATCTCCAAAAGGCTATAAATAACAAAGGGTCCTTCCCTTAAGGGTCCAGGGATTTTTCAGCAGTAGTCCCCAGACCATGCTATACAACATAATAAATCCTGCTTCCTGAAAATTCTTTTGGTGTCCACATAATCAGTCCGGCTAACATAGCAGTAATATATAAATATATTGTTTATTATCTTTGTATATATATTTATTATTCATTTTTTAAATAACTAAAATAAAGCAGTATTCATTCCTTAAATACTTGAGGCTAAGAGATGTACAGCGTTGGCATTGGCCACTATATAATGACTATTTTTCTTTTCTTTTTTTTCTTTTTTGGTACCAGGGATTGAACCCAGAGGTGCTTAATCACTGAACCACATTTCCAATCCTTTTTATTTTTTTTATTTTGAAACAGGGTCTCACTAATTAACTGAATCTGGCCCTGAACTTGTGATCCTCCTGCCTCAGCCTCCCAAGTTGCTGGAATTACAGGCATGTGCTGTCATACCCGGCTCACCACGGAATGACTTATCAGGGTTTCCTAAGGATCTAGCTGATCCCAGGCTTACGTTGACTGATGTTGTAACTGCCATATTCTACCAACAGTGGTTTGTCCGAAAGTCTGGAACTGCATTGGAACTGAATGTGAACCAGAGGGCTGGGCACGCGGAAGATGGTCTGGTGATCCATGTAGGTACCACAGTACCTGAGGAGACAGGAGTTGGGAAAGACATGCAGTGTAAGGTTTAGTCAACTGTCTTCCCGCTGACAGTGAATTCACTGGTACTCTGGTTATTTGAAGTTCACAAGTAGTGATGCTAATGGTAACACCCTTCTATGCTCTGTGATCACAATCCACTAACTTCTTCCTCCTCAACTTTCTCTTCTGCTAAATAAAGCAGTGATAATACTACTAACCTGTACCTTTCTTCACAAACACCTTAAAAAAAAAAGAGTACAAGGAAAAATCATCTGCTTTTGCCCACAAACATCTTCTTTGAGCTCAGGTTGAAAATATGCAAAGAACTTCATAGACACTTAAAACAAAAGACAACATTGTTTCAGCCTTAATTGAAATCACATGTGCATGTAGAGGGGCACTTCTTGGTTTTTTCCTTGGCCAAATTTCAAAGAAATAGTGTCTCTATATAATAATTCCCTCACTCAATTATTTTCTTACCTCTCATCAGCTAATGCCACTGGGGGTCCCAATGTTCTTTTGAGAAAATGTTCCTCTGGCTAGTAATTCTTGCTACATGAGCACTGTGTTTGATGGAGTATGAGCAGTATTACGTGGTGGGCCCTTCAGAAGTTAGTTAGACCACTGCCCTGTGTGGTTGAAGCTTTTGCCAGAGTGAAATCTATAGGTTCTCTACGGAAGCAGGCACCAGGCTTGGGGTTGTCATTGTCCCCTGGAACTTGTGAATGCCAATCACTTTAGGACCTCAAAGCACTTTGTAACCACACATGTTCTGTGGACGAGATGCTGGCACTCAAGGGAGCAGATAATCTGTGATTTTAAAGTCTGAGGGTGGAGAGCATTCTCATCTCACTCAGGAAGAGTTCCTTGTAACTGGCTGAAGTTCAGGAACTGATGAACTGATAAGCCAGTTCCTGTTTTATAAGGAAGAGATGGCAGCTATAGGTGGCCACCTGGCCAAGTAGCAGTCAGGTCTGAAAGGCCACTGAAAGCCGAGCCAACCTTGTGGGACCAGAGTCTACTCTAATTGATCATCTTGAGATTGGCATCCTGTGTGCGTGCGCGTGCACACGTTCTCCATTAACATCCAGAGTTTTCTTGCAAAGATGAATCACACTCAGGCATTTAAAGGTGAATCAAGTAAAGGATCCAAGTTTGGGCTGGAGATTAACGGGAGATAGTATGCAATGGGGCATGATGGGGGCTTAGAGAACGAGAGCTTAAAAAGTGAGAGATTGGAGAAATGCAAAAACAGTCAGTTTATGTATCTAGACAAGTCAGGAAACTGAGACACAGGTGAAATAATCTGTTAAAGTGCAAAAGCAAGTAAACAGAACCAGGATTTGAACACAGCCTGCCTGATGATGAACTCTAGCACTTTCCAGCACATCCAAAGTCCTTCCCCACAAGCTTTGCTCTGATTTTGCTCTCCTCTGGCTTCCTTCCTGTAGGAAGATCATTATTTCTTTGGAGTTACATTCTCTGAACTATTTGAGGAGATCCTTAGTCTTCCCCCAGTCAGTAACGCTCTTTTCATCTTTCTCTAGACAGCCGCAATTCCCTTAGGCTAACTTCTCAACAAGGTGTCTTATTAGTTCAATTAGAGCCTTCCCTTTCCAGATGAGAAGAAAGGATAGGGAAAGGGCTGGCATTTTAAGTCCCAAGGGTACAACTAGCATCTAATGAATCTGATAATGTCTCAGGACCCAGGGGTGTTTTACCACTGAGTCACCACATCCCTGGTCCTTTTTATCTTTTATTTTGATATAGGGCCACACTAAGTTGCTTAGGGCCTCACTAAATTGCTGAGGCTGGCCTTGAATTTGCTATCCTCTGCTGCCTCCACCTCCCAAGTTGTCCAGCTTATAGGTGTATACCTCTGGGCCCAGCTAGGAACTGGCCTATGGAAGCATTGGAACAGAGTACTTTCCTGCTATTACCTGTGAGGAGAACCTGCTCCTACTTGCAGCAACACATCTTGGTTATTTTGTGTTGTGATTTAGGGAGGAAAATAATATCTCCTATTCAAAGCATGGTTTAATAAAAGGTTAACAACTTTGCAAAAGATATGTAAAGATTTATGCTCTGGATTTTTATTAAGTACCAAAATTCAGTATTTGTGAAGCTTTGGGTATTAATCTATCAAACATAATTTCCAAAGAAACCTCATATTTATATTAACATTGATAAGATTTTTGATGTGTTATATGCATTATGTCATTGAATGCTTTCTAAAACAACAAACCCTTATTAAGAATTATTATCTCATTTTACAAGCTGAAAATCAAAGAAGTTAAGCAATTTGCCCTAGTTAATACAGCTACTAAATGACAGGGCTGGAATTTGAAGCTAGGTCTCCTGACTCTTACAGAACAGACTCTTGATTCAATTGCACTCCCAAAATGAATACTGGCTACATTTTAAGAATGGATCCAAGAACATCCTTAAATCTGATAGGGCCTATTCCAATGAAGACAGGGCCAACATCTATTTTGTATGTTGTCTTGTCTAGAGGAAGTGAAAGAAGGTTGTTTAGGAAAGGCATTGAGAAAGGGAAGGTTTCACTTATGAAGTGACAATGAGCAAAGAATTAGCAAGCAAATCCTTTAACCTCACAGGACGGTTCTCTAAAAAGTGAGATGAGAAGCTATCCTCTGTTGCCCACACAGGGTGCCCAATATGTTGAATACTGAGTCAATTGAATGCCTATTAAATGCCTATTATAGTTTCAGAAACACATGAACAACACTAACAAGTAAGGAACAAATTCAGAGTGGAAGAGAGGGACCAGGAGTGCAGCTCAGGGCAGACTACACGCTTAACCTACACCTGGCTCTGGCTTCAAGCCCCAGCATCAGATGAAGAAGAAAACGGTGAGAGTGAGGACGACTGGGTTGGTTCAGGAAGCCCAAGAACCTCCATGTCTCTGAGATTCCTTCTGGCTGTCCTTGACCCATTTCCCAGCCTTAGGATCCAGCCAGGTCAATCAAGCCTCTCTGACCACACAGAGTTGTACCACTTTTATCACCAGCACCCCTATTTATTATTTTCCCCAGCAGTTCCAGGACTTGAGCAGTTTGTCTACCAAATACTTTATAGAGCACAGACTGTACACACCTACAGCCAGCAGTACAGAGCAGAGGTCAGGCAGGAGCTCTGTCCTTAGATGAACGTTGTCCTGAATCCTGCCTCCATCACTCAGGAGCTCAGTGGCCTTGTGCAAGTTTCTTAATGCCTTTGTCCCTCGGTTGCCCTCTGTTGACAGTAAAGTGGAAACTCTTCGGGGACACAGGACTCCGCTTTGGGGACAAGGCCACCAACCTTTTATGAGATTCCTCACGTATAGGTCACTTACATGTGCTCGTTAATTTCCCACCATCCGTGCTCGCAGCCTTTCACGCTCTTCTTGGCTATTGAATAGTTGTGGAATTTCAGGGCTATGCCAAGAGTTGACAGAGGGGTCTGTGAACAACAAACATGACCTCAGAAAAGTGCTTTAGATAAAGTGTGCATCTCAGGCTCTCGTTCCTTCTCGCTCAGTGCCTGTTCCTTTGCTTGTTGTTTTAGGGGTGTGTTCCTCCTTGTGCCCTGTGACCCTCAGTGGGGTGGACCAATCCCCCTAAATAATCCAGGCTGAGGAGGGCACGTGGAGAACACAGCAGACAGCCAGGAACTCGGGAGCAGGTGTTGGGCCAGGGAGAGGTGAGGCACTCAGTGTCTGGGTTTCAGTCTCCTGTTAGATGAGCTTAATACTGAAAACATTCACCAGTTAACGAGTTTAAGGAAAGTCCTCTGCTGTTGAAGACCAGGGCATGCTTTATTTAACATTCAGATTCTTTAGATAAAGCAGAGATGAATCAGCTTCCTCTTCGAATTACCTGAGTGTTCCTGAAGGCAGTCACAGAGGCATCCTGGGCATTCTCTGAAGCGGTCAAAGGAGCTGGAGCAAACACACAAACACACATATACACACACACTCTCACGACACTCTGCAACTGGCCTTTTTATTGCACGTGGGGTGTGCTGTACCTTATGTCTGACACACCAACGTTTTAGTTCGCACTTTCACTTTGACCCAGGAATTATGGAAGAGAGGATTTTTATATTTCTAAGGAGTTGAATTTTGGCTCACCATTTTCAAGTTTTCTAATAATCTTTTTTTTTTTTAAAGAGAGAGTGGTAGACAGAGAGAGAGAGAAAGAAAGAATCAATTTTGTTTATTATTTTCATCTGCTGTGTATGTGGTGCTGGGGAAAGAACCCAGGTTTTTGAACACACCAGGCAAGTGGTCTACTGCCAAGCCACTGCTCCAGCCCCCTAATTCCATCTTAATTAGTTGAAAGATTGTTATTAATTTTCTTGATTTTTTTCAGGATTTGGTATAATCAAATTATGAATATTCCACGGTCCCTTGAAAACAGGAGTATTCTCTGCTTATTTATACTGTGAAACTCACTGGTGAGGCCTCCCTAGCCTTGTTTATGTCCTCCTCTGTCTCTGCCATGAACCAAGCAAGAGAAGTGAATTATAATCTTTTATTTAAGCATTGACCATTCATCTTTGTCTTTCCTATACTTCATGGTTTGTGTGTATTGATGCTATAACAATCATTTCGTAAATAATTGTCATAACTAGATTTTGTGGCTCACCCTTTTTTCCATTATAAGCTGCCTTTTGTCTCTTTCAAATCAGGAATGTTGTTGCTCTGGTTTCTGTATTTCCTGGTATTAAGAATGAATGCTATTTTCTTTTTGCTTATGCATGCCTGGTATGATCTTGCCCATCATTTTTGTTCAGCTAAGTTGAGTCATTTTTCATTTTTTCTTCTGAAAATAACAAAGTTAGGTTTTAGGCAGTACTTTGCAATTCAGTCCTACTTTCTTTTCTTTTCTTTTTCTTTTTTAAGAGAGAGAGAGGAATAGTGAGAAAGAGAGATCAGTGTTATTTAGTTTTTCATCTGATCTTCGTTATTCCAACACTTAGTTGTGTATGTGGTATTGGGGTTCAAACCTGGGTCCTCCACCTGGGTCCTCCCTTATGCCAGGCAAGCACTGTAACCCCTGAGCCACCACTCTAGCCATACTTTTTTTTTCTTTAGATGAGTTTTACCTTGTTGACATTTATCACACTGAAAGTTCTAGTCACACTATCATTTTGTGGGGTTTTTTTTTATGTGTATGTATGCATGCCTGCACTGGTACACACATGTTGGCTTCTTTCTAAAATACACTGAAAAATGAATAGCTGCCCTTTACCTTCTGCATTTGAGAGGGAGGAGTTGAGAATTTTTTGTGTTTCTCATTTAAACACCACAACAACCCAGACAGGCAAAACGGAGGGGGAGGAGGGGTAGAGGATGAGAAGGAGATAAGCCCACATAACTAATCAAAGATAAGTAACTTTCCCAAGGTCAAGAAAAGCAGACCAGAGATTCAAACCAGTCCTGCAAGCTCTAGGAAACTAATGTGGGGGACACAAGAGGAACAGAATTATCTCATGTTCACCAAAAACCCAAGACTCATAAGAACACATATCAATCTCTTTCCAGCCTTATCACCTGTTTTTTAATTCACACACACACACACACACACACAAATATTCAAACTGACAGGTAAGTATTTTAAGTAACTAGAATAGTATCTGCATATGACCTACCAATACACTTGAAATCATCTTTAGATTACTTACAATACTTCATATCATGCAAACACTATGTGGATCACTATCATATTAGATTGTTTAGAGAATGATAACAAGGACAAAAAGTCTGTCCATGGTCAGTAAAGATGTGGATTCTATCTCCTGTTGGCTGAATCCGTGGATCTGGAACCCCAACATGGTGGCTCGCTGTGTATGTGACTTGGTTCGTTTGTCAACTGTCTCCCCCTACTGGAAGGTAAGCTCCATGACAGCAGAGCTTCTTAAAAAGTTTCATACAATTTCATAAGTCCTCAGAGTTCAGAACAGCATCTGAGAACCTGCCCAATATGAGTCATTCAATAATATATTGATAAATGCAGACTAATATGTACTTACCACTCACATCTAATTTCTGTGCTATACAATAGCAATTTTATATGCATACATTGAGTGAGCAAAGGTGATGCTTTGCCCTATCTCTATACTATAGCATGAGAAAAAAATTTTTTTAAGACTGGGGGAAAAAAGCAATGCCTTATCTAGCAGCAGAGGGAGGTGTATATACCTCATATAAATTTGTACTTTGGTTTGCTTATGCAACTGAAATATATATTGCCTAATCTAAATTTTTATTTTTTATTAATTTCTGTTTTGATGAAGTAATTAAAAATTGCTACATAAGCTCTATCATAATAAAATAACTGATCTATTAACAAGAATGAATTTATGGTATTTTCCAGGAAATAGATGGAAATGGAGAATATCATGCAAAGTGAAATTAGCCAAACTCGGAAACTCAAAGGGTTAATGTTTTTCTCATATGTGGAAGCCAAATTAAAATAAAGGATGGGGGAAGGGAAGGATAAAATTACATAAAGAACCATTCAAATACAAATTAAGAGCTAAAGGAAGTCTAGTAGAGTAAAAAGAAGGAGAGAGAGAGGGGGAAGGATGGGATGGAAAAGAGAAAGAGATAAGGGGAAGATTTAAAAAGTGTATTTTGTATCTATAAGATACTAAATAGCTCCCATGCAATCAATACAAACTGGAAAAGTAAAAAAAAAAAAAAAAAAAAAAAAAAAAAAAAAAAAAAAAAAAAAAAAAAAAAAAAAAAAAAAAAAAAAAAGAAAGAAAGAAAAGGAAAAAGAAAAAATCAAAGGGAAATCAGTATAAGACAAGGTCTAAAGGAGCAGAACAAGTGAGGGACAGGGAAAGTGCTGAGGAGAGATATTGGCCAAATTATATTATTATATTGGGGGAAGGTATTATGAAAATATAACAACGAATCCCATTATTATGTACAACTATAATGCACCAATAAAAATGTGAAAGAAAGCAATTTTAAAACTTTTAAATAATTGATCCCATAAGTATAACTTTGCATTTTTTTTAAAGAGAGATAGGGACAGTGAGAGAGAGAGAGAAAGAAAAAGAGACAATCAATTTTATTTAGCTTTCCATGTGATGTCGGTTGCTCTGACGCTTAGTTGTGAACCTGGTGCTGGGGTTTGAAATCATGTCCTCGCACATGCCAGGCAAATGCCTTAACTGCTGAGCCACCACTCCAGCCCCATACCTTTGCATTTTTAATACAATTAAACAAAATAATTTAGAAAAATAGCCCACATCTGTTAAAAGAACTTCCTTTGTCAGAAGAGGGCTGAAATTACAGAAAAATTTCATTTTCTAGGTGACATGTTTCAGTAGTTAAATTTTATAAAACTAAATGTTATTATTTCGTAATTTAAAAATAAAGGTGATGAAATTAGACTAAAAATAAGATAAGAATATTTTTCTAATGTACTGGCAAAACTAGATTACCTGGTGATGCTCAGGATACCACCGGAAGGACCCCTGTCCAGAGCAACCCTGCTCAGGACCAACCTGGGGAGGTTCCTGCTGACCTGACACCCCATGTTCCTGCTGGGGCCTGTTTGAGTCCCACCAGCAGGCACTCAGGATATAACTAGTAGGGCCAACATTCAGAGTAGCCGCTGCTCAGGACTAACCAGGGAATGTTCTTCACCTGCAGCAGTCCTGCCTACCTGATGCTTGGTGTGCCTGTTGGGGCCTGTTTGAGTCCAGCCACAGGCACTAAGGACACAACCAGTAGGACCCTTGTCCGGAGTAGCCCCTGCTCAGGACCAACCAGGGGTAGTTCCCTGCCAGGAGCAGCACCACCTACCTGATGCCCCGTGTTCAGGTAGGTTCAGATTTACAACCTTGAGCCTGGAACCAAAAGGTAGAGCAACACAAGGACCCAGGCAGAAACAGAATCAGGAAGAAGGTGATCATCAAAGAGTTGATGGTTGATTTGACTCTTTGATTTGCAAAGAAAAACCACCTGGAGAACAGCATACCTTCCTCACAGGAAATTTCAAGTCAGAGATCCAAGAGAAGTTTTCAAAAATGAAGACTCAAACAAGGAAATGTTCACCTCAAACCCAAAACTCCCCCAAAAAGGATGCCATAGAGAGAAATTGAGATGAAAACCTTAAAATATTATCAATGATCTGATAACTAAAAGGAACAATGTGCTAAAAGAAGATATAATGAAGGAACTAAGTGAGAAAACTCAAGAGATGAAAAACTATTATCAAAGAAATAGACATACTCAAAAAAGAAGTAACAGAGCTAAAATCTGTAGTCAATGACGTGAGAGAAACCATGGAAGAATTTAATAATAGACTAACTTCTATAGAAAACAGAACCTCAGCTCTTGAGGAAAGAACTTCTGACAGTGAGGACAGGCTAGAGCACACGGATGACAAAAGAGAAAAAAAAACTCACAGAACACGAACAGAATTTTTAAAATGTCTGGGATGAAATGAGAAGAAACAATTTAAGAGTAATAGGGATACAGGAAGAAACTGAAACACAAACTAACAGGATAAGGAATATTCTCAAGGAAATTGCTAAAGAAAATTTTGCCCATATAAAAATAAAGTCAGTTATGCTCATCCAGGAAGTTTATAGGACACCCAATTGGTCTACACAAATGAGAAGCTCACCAAGACACATCACAGTCAAAATGTACCACAGGGAAATCAAGGAAGGAATATTAAAAGCTGCAAGGGAGAAATGCCAAACCACATTCAGAGGCAAACCAATCAGAATCAAACATGATTTTTTCAATTCAGACTCTGAAAGTGAGAAGATCATGGAATGACATGTTTCAATGCCTAAATGAACACTATGTAAATACTATACACAGCAAAACTCAGCTTCAAATTTGAGGGGGAAATAAGAACTTTTCATGATAAGAACAAACTTGCAGCATTTGTGAACAGAAAGCCAGAATTACAAAGAATCCTCAAAGATAAAATCCAGGTAGAAGAACAAGCTAATGTTCCTCAAAACCCGCAAACAGGAAATTCAATAAAGGTACATGCTATCAATACACATATAAGACAGCACAGAACTTACTAATAAAATTGAATGAATATGAACCTTGACCACATAACTATTCTAGCACTGAATGTGAATGGTCTCAACATACCAATCAAAAGACACAGATAGCAGATTGGATCAAAAAACAGAACCCAACAATATGCTGCTTACAGGAAACCCACCTTACAGCCAATGACACCCACAGATTAAGGGTGAAAGGATGGAAAACAAATCTACCAGTCATAAGGCCCAAGAAAGCAAGCTGGAGTTGCAATTCTTATATCCAACAAAGTGGATTTCAAACATAAAGTAATCAAAGCAGATAAAGAAGGCCACTACATCCTAGTAAAGGGAACAATACAACAGGAGGAAATCACCATACTAAATATATACTCTCCAAACACCAATGCCCCCAACTATGGGGAAATATTACTCCAAGATATAAAACCACTTGTGGACCTCAATGCAGTAGTACTGGGAGATGTTAACACTCCTCTATCACCAATAGACAGATCATCAAAGCAAAAAAAGAAAAATAAATAAATAAAGAGATCTCCAGTCTAAACAACATAAATCAAACAGACTTAACAGACATCTACAGAATATTCCACCCCAAATTGGCAGAGTATACCTTCTTCTCAGCAGCACATGAATCCTTCTCCAAAATAGATCATATTCTATTTCACAAAGGAAATCTCAGCAAATACAAAAAAGTAAATATTACGCCATGTGTCCTATTAGACCATGATACCATGACCCTAATATTTAATAGCAGAAACCATGGTACAAAACGCACATATATGTGGAGATTGAATAACACCCTATTAAATGAAGAATGGATCCAAGAAGACATGAGAACAGGAATTCTTGGAAGAGAAAAAGAATGAAGACACAACATATCAAAACCTCTGGGACAGCATGAAAGCATTCTTAAGGAGAAAATTGCAATGAGTGTCCATGTTAAGAATCAGGAGAGATCCCTAAAAAATAAGCTTATGCTTCAAATCCAATCTCTACAAAAGGAAGAACAGTCTAATCCCAAAGGCAGCAGAAGACAGGAAACAATTAAGATCAAAGCTGAAATCAATGAAATTGAGAACAAAATAAAATTATAAAAACAAAGAGCCTGTTCTTTGAAAAAATAAATAAAATTGACAGACCCCTAGCTAATCTAACTAAAAGAAGGAGAGAATCAAAGCAAATTAACAAAATCACCCATAAAAAGGGTATGATCACCACTGACCACATTGAAACCAAACAGATTATCAGAACTTATTTTGAAAAACTATACTCCTCTAAATCAGATAATCTGGATGAATTGGACAAATTTCTAGACACATAAAACATCCCCAAATTGATACAGGATGAAATTGAAGTCCTGAACAGCCCAAACACAGGCACCAAAATCCATATAGCAATTAAAAGTCTTCCAAAGAAGAAAAGCCCAGGACCTGATGGATTCTCTGCAGAGTTTTACCACACCTTTGTAGAAGAGCTAACACCTCTTCTTATTAAGCTATTCCAAGAAATTGAAAAAGCAGGAACTCTCCCAAACACTTTTTATGAAGCAACCATAACTCTGATTCCAAAACCGAACAAAGACACATCGAATAAAGAGAACTATAAACCAACATCCCTCATGAATATTGATGCAAAAATCCTTAACAAGTTTCCTGCAAGCCGTATTCAAAAACACATAAAGAAATAATTCATCATGATAAAAAGGACTTCATTCCAGGTATGCAAGACTGGTTCAACAGATGACCATATGATCATCTCAATAGATGCAGAAAAGGCCTTCAATAAAATCCAGCACCCATTTATGTTCTAAACTCTAGGGAAAATAGGAAGCAAAGGAACTTATCTTAACTTTGTGAAGGCCATGTATATCAAACCCTCAGCTAGTATAATACTAAATGGAGAGAGGTTGAAAGTATTTCCACTAAACTCGGGAACAAGACAAGCCTGCCCGCTTTCACCACTTTTATTCAATATAGTCCTTGAGACCCTGGCTGGAGCAATCAGGCAAGAGGAGGAAATCAAAGGGATAAGATTAGGAAGGCAGGAAGTCAAACTATCCCTTTTGTTAATAACATGATCCTATATCTGGAAGATCAAAAAAACTCCACCAGAAAACTGCTAGAGCTAACAAACAGATTTGGCAAAGTAGTAGACTACAAGATCAACACACATAAATGAATAGCTTTCCTATATGCCAATAATATTAGGGCAGAAGAAGAAATGGAAATCAGTCCCATCCACAATATCCTCTAAAAGAATAAAATACTTTGGAATTACTCTAACAAGAGAAGTAAAAGACCTCTACAAGGAAAATTATCGAACACTGAAAAACAGAAATTGCAGAAGACCTGAGAAGATGAAAAGATGTTCTATGCTCTTGGTTAGGCAGAATTAAGATAATTAAAATGCCATTCTGCTAAAAGCACTACACAGATTCAGTGCAATCCCCATCAAGATTCCAAAGTCATTCTTTGCAGATATAGAAAAAGCAATTCTCAAATTCATATGGAACAACAAGAAACCCAGAATAGCCAAAATATTACTAAGCAAGAAAGACAAAACAGGTGGTTTTGCAATACCAGATCTAAAATTATACTATAAAGCTGTAGTATTTAAAACAGCATGGTATTGGTATCAAAATAGGAATGAAGACCAATGGAATAGAATAGAAGACTCTGAGACAAACCCACAAATCTTTAAACATCTGATCTTTGACAAAGGGGGCCAAAATATAACATGGAGGAATGACAGCCTATTCAACAAATGGTGCTGGACAAAGTGGACAGCCACCTCCAGAAAACTGGAATAGAGCCTTATCTCTCACCTTGCACATAAACCAAATTTAAATGGATCATTGAATTAGTAATTTAACCAGCTACCATGCAACTGCTAGAAGAAAAATTAGGACCAACACTCCAGCAAATAGGAGTTGGCAATAACTTCCTCAACAAGATTCCTAAAATGAAAGAATTATAGTCAAAAATCAATGAGTGGGATGCCATTACTAGAAAGTTTCTGTACAGCCAATGAAACACTCAACAGTCCAGAGACAACCTACAGAATGGGAGAGAATCATAGTCTGCGATTCATCTAACAGGGGACTAATAACCAAAATTTAATAGAACTCAAAAAAGTCAATAACAAAAACACAAACAATCTAATCGATAAATGGGCCAGAGAGCTAAATAGAAACTTCTCAACAAAGGAAATTGAGCAAGCCAATGAATACATGAGAAAGTGTTCTAAATCACTGGCAACAGAGAAATGTGAATCAAAACTACATTAAGATTTCACCTTACCCCAGTCAGACTGGCAAAGATGAAGAATACAAACAATAACAAATACTGGAGGGGTTGTGGGGAGAAAGGAACACTGGCACACTGTTGGTGGAATTGCAGACTGGTCCAGCCTCTCTGGAAAGCAGTGTGGCAACTCCTCAAAAATTAGTGTTGGATCCACCATATGATCCAGCTACCCCTCTTCTGAGTATTTTTTAGAGGAGTTAGAATCAGCACATTACAGTGACACAGCAAAATTCATGTTCATAATAGCTTAATTTACAATACCTAACTTATGGAACCAACCCAGATGCCCCTCACTGGATGAATGGATCCAAAAGCTCTGGTATATATAGACAGTAGAGTTCTACTCAGCCATTAGAAACAATGGTATTGCATGCACTGAAGTTAAATGGATGGCATTGGAAGAAATCATGCTGAACAAAGTTAACCAAACCCAGAGCATCAAGGGCCGAATGGCATCCCTCATTTGTGGAGGCTGGACCTAAACCCAGGCTTGGGAGTAAGGTAGACAAACTCATGTGTTAGATCCATAGAACTAAAATGCTAAATGTTATTATTTATGAGATACAGTTGCAAGATACTTCATAAGATAATTGAACAAGCTATGCTGCATACCTGTACAAAAACATAAATGTTTAATCCTATTGCCAAATATTTTGAAGAATAACAAGGGATGGTAGGAAGGGAAGAAAAAGGGAAATGTTAGAACTGAGATAAAGCAAGGTACATTCTAAGCAGTTATAAGTGTCACTGTATATACTATAGCCATATATATATAAATGTTCTTCATAAGAAAATAAACAATAATAGATGCTGGAGGGGCTGTGGAGAGATAGGCTCACTAACACACTGTTGGTGGAGCTGCAGACTAGTACGGCCCCTTTGGAAAGCAGTGTGGAGAATCCTCAAAAAACTAGGGATGAGCCCACCATATGATAATGCTATTTCTCTCCTGGGTATTTTTCCAGGGGATTTAGAATCAGCACATTACAGCAACACAGCAATATCTATGTTCATAGCAGCTCAATTTACAACAGCTAAATTATAGAAACAAACCAGATGTCCCTTTCTGGATGAATGGATCCAAAAACTGTGGTACATATATACCATGGAATTTTACACAGCAATTAGAAACAATGATATTACAGCCTTTGAAGGTAAATGGATGACTATGGATGAAATTATGCTGAGTGAAATCAGCAAAACCCAGAGAACGAAGGGTGGAATATCTTCACTCATCTGTGGAGGCTGGAACTAGACCCTGGCCATTAAGAAAGGAGGTCTATTATCATGTGTTAAAACTGGATAAGTTGTAATGTTATGCAACCTAATACATTTTTAGAGATGTTTTGGGAAGGGGAAGGGAGGGATAAGGGTGGGTATATTGAGGGGGCACTCTTGGGGGTAAATCTAATCTTCAGAATCTATACGCATATGATATTATTTCGTTAAAAACTTATATGATTGTTCAACAAAAACTTATATGATTTGTTCAACAAATAAATTTCTTAACAAAAAAAAGAATGAAGAGCAACAAAAAAAAAATGTTCTTCATAGGTATAAGAATTATGTCACTGTATTTGAGTTTTTTAGGAGAAATGTAAGACCCAAAAGAATGGCAAGGGATCAGGGGATGAGAAGAGGGAGGTAGAGGGGTGCGAGCCGGGGATATTGAACAAATTGTATTGCTGATTTGTGTGCATCAAAGGAACATGTGACAACTAATCCTATGATTATGTAAAACTATAATGCATTAATAAAAAAGAATACAGAAAAAAGATAAAAATACTAATTAAAAAAAAACGACTAGACTACCTGAAATTTCCAGATACACTTGCATTTTGGAGGATAGTAGCTCGGATAGTATGGACTTGATATTTTCCCTTCAAAGCCAGTGGTTTCTTTGACCAACACTGTATTTTCACATCCTGAAAAAAATGTCCACATACAATGACCTGTACTTGTGAGGCTACGGGAAAACATACTACGTTCCTTTAATCTAATAAATAAATCCGCACTTCCTTGATTAACAATCTGGTGTATTTTTTTTTAAGAAGTAGCACTCCACAGATATGTACCTAAAATACTTGTTCTCAAATACCATATTTGGTGTCAAATCCTACATTTTGATTACAGATCTGTAGGATGCTGTTACTTTCTTTGAGAGTGTAGTTCTGGAATTGGAATCAGTAACAGCAGCAATAGCAGACCCTCCTAAGAAGGCGGGGTTTCATCCATAGACTAGCTTCCCGCCTTTCCCCAGGCTCTAAATGATAATATTTCCAAACATTTTCCTTTGCTCCCCCTGTCAGCCCTAGGGCAGATAGTTGCTTCCACGTGTGTTACCTGTCTGATGCCTTTCAGTTCTCTTCTGAGTTGCCTAACTAATACCTTAATTAACAGTTCACTTTGTCTTCCCGTTTCTGACTGGGCCCCAAGTCCAGGTCCCTGACCAATACAACTAGTATTATACCATCCTCAGGAAAGATAAGACAGCATCATAACAAATGTTTCCAAAATCAACTTTTTTTTTCAGATTATAAAACACTTACTTTGTTCTGGAATGACCTCAAAATATGCCCGGATTCCAGATAGCCTCCGTATATAAGGAGACTTAAGTGTCACCAACATGAGATTGTTTGTAGACACAAATGACATTAATGTTCTTGTGGGTTCACACATTCTGAAAGCAGATTGTCAAACAAAAAAATGCTCTGAATAACAGGTTGTGGGAGGAGTGGGCCTCTGCCCAACAGTAATTCCACACATTTCCAGAGTCATTCACACTGCTCTTGTGAATTAGTCTCTGCCAGCCAGTGGCACATCAACTAGTGGCCACAGGGCACTGCAGATGGATCGGAGCTGGAAAAGATACAGAAATGTCTGTCCAGGAACCGTTACCAAAGAATTCTCCTGGATGGCTCTCCCTGGCCCCTCCTTGCACAAAGGCATGCATGTAATGGCTCTGCACCAGGGAAACTGGATTCAAAACAGCTCCACCAACTAACTGGATGAAAGATGACAAGCAATCAAAACTGAATCAGTGTGTGCATGCCCATTGTCCTTTTATGAAATAACTAAGAATACACCATATTCCTCAAAACCCTGTGCTGAGGAATAAAAGAGACACTAACCAAGAATATATGGAAGATGAAAAGAAGCTGACAATGATTGAGGAATGAGAGCCTGTGGCAAATTTACTTTTCATTGCATATCCTTATATAGTATTTGGATTTCTAATACAAACATTCATTATAATCAAAATATAAATGCATAATACACACATAAAGCATTTTGACATACATAAGTGTTTTGTAATAGAAATTTGTTCTGGGTAATGAGATCTTGAAGTGATTGATATTATTTTCTCTGTCTTATTTTTCTACAATGAACATTTGTAATTAGAAATAATTTAATTGTTTTACTAGCTAACCAATCATTATAGAATATTTGTCACACTCTACTGAAACAGTAGACTTCACTACTGTAAAAGTAAAATTAAACAAGATATCCTATATTTCAGATATACTGGCTGAAGTTCTTGCAGTACTGATTTTGAGATTCTTGTGTGTACAAGTAAAAAACATTGAGTCTGACAGACTCAAGCAAGGATACTAAAGTATCAGGAGTACTAAACAGAGCATGGGTCAGTCTTTGACTTAAAGATTCTACACAAAAATATTCTTTGTAAAAATCCAAATGGAGGAGCTAGAGCGGTGGCTCAGCAATTACAGCATTTGCCTGGCATGTGTGAGTAATTGGGTTCAAACCCCGGCACCACATACACAACTAAGTGTCTGAGCAACAAAAGCCACATGAAAAACTAGATAAAAATTGATGGTCTTTCTGTCTCTTTCACTGTCCCTCTCTCTTAAAAAAAAAAAAAAATCCAAGGGGAGCCGCTATAAACGGAGAGTGTGATAAACCTTGTCTCCTGAGAACAAGAGTGCAGAGTGATACCTGTACAAGATAGTGCTCCGAATTGGCAGTAGGGAGTCATAAATGGTCAGGGAGTCAGTAATGCAGTTATCTGCTTCCAGTTGGATGGACTCGATTGAGAGACGAATTAGGCAGCCCACGATGGCCACCAGCTTGAAGTGACACATCAACCTCCCTGAGGTTGCAGAAATCTCCAGAGGGTAGCGGAGAGACAGATGATCTGCATACAAGTCCTGAGAGCAGCCTTTGTCTGTGGAGACAGCATTTTTTCCTTTGCTTGCTTGCTTCCTATCTTTTTTAGGAATGATTTTTCCAGACATTTTGTAAAAGAGTAAAGAGCAAAAGACTTCATGTGGAAGACAGCTGCTCTTTGTCAGCAGAGTCCACTCCCTTTTCTTCTGGTAACAGAACCCAGATTTGGCTTTGAGAAATTGTCCCTACATTGCTTGTATAGTTTGGTTAAGATTAAACTCACCCCTAGGTCCAGAGGTGGGCACGTGGTCCAGACTGGCCAATCAGAGTCAAAGAAATTGCTTCTAAATTCCATTTACCAAGATGGGCATGCCACCCAATCTAGATAATGAGGTTCAATTACAGGATTTCTACAAGAACCATAAGAAAATATGTGTGGGGTTTTTCCCTCTTTGGTTAAGAAAATGATAAATTATAAGCTTGATATACCGGAGGCCATTTTTGCTACAATGAAAAACATACTTGATAAAAAGGCCTCAACAGAAGAAGGCATAGATGCAGAGGCCTGGTATTTTATTTTAGAACCTGGACCCAACCACGCATAAAGCCAATATGTTCCACATTTGTCTCAGTTACATAAACCAGTCAAGTTACATGTGCTTATGCCTGTTCAAATATGTATCTCTCACTTGCAATTTAAATAGTACTAAAAAACACCACCATTTAAAAAAAATTATGGCCCAAAAAAGATACTAATTAAAGGTAAAGGGGAACTACATGAACGAACTTACCAGATCCTGTGGTTGAAGAATAATCTGACCGAAGCCCAGCTCCATTGAAAAAGGGCATAGAAAAGAGACTGTTAGTCCCAGAACATTGCTTTATTAAAATTCTACTTACTTAAACATTATTTTCAGTCCTTCTTTAAAACATTCAAACACATTTAGGATTGTGCTTTAAAATAATCCAACGGGTGATAGGTAGATTGCCTGTGTATTTGGAGATTAAATAGAACAGCCATGAGTTGGTAGTTGTTGAAGCTAAAGGATGCGCTAAAGTCCATTGCAATATTCTTCTTACTTCTGTGTCCTTGGAGTCATTCATAGTTATACATTTTAAACATTTTTTAAAGGTAAGAATGCAACCAAACAAGTAGTAATAGTTAATCTTATGACTGAAATAGTAAATGCAGTGGAGAATTTTCCCATTAGAGATTTTTCGATTTTTCATTCATTCACTTAACAAATATTTACCAGCCACTTGTCGTATGCCTAGCATACTGTGTGTGTGTGTGTGTGTGTGTGTGTGTGTGTGTGTGTGCACGTGTGCACGCGCGCATGCACATTATAAACCAAGAGAGAAAGCTACAGAAATTTTGGGTTACAGAATGGTCAAACCATTTATATCACTGGCAAAACAAATAATGAAATTTGTAGTTAGACAGGGCTACAGAGTAGGCTGATTTTGGAGCATTAGACAATACTACCTAATATACATGTCTGGACAATGTAATAGACAAGGTAAACCTCAATAAAATTCTTCTTTCTCTAAGACTGTTTCTTGGGGAAACAGTCTTCTAAGACTGTTTCAAACTTAGTTTGAAAATGCATGAACTGACAAATGTAGGGCAGGAAACACTCTGAAAGCTCAGTTTTGTATTTTGTTCTCAGTTCTATTGTTCAATCACTGTACTACATATAACATTTAGCAATTTTTTTATTTCTTTCCTTCTTCTTTTTTAAAGAGAGGGACAGTGAGAGAGAGAGAATCAACGTTATTTTATTTGGTTTTTCATGTGATTTTCATTGCTCTGACACTTTGTTGTGTAGGTGGTGCTGGGGTTTGAACCCAGTCCTCATGCGTATCAGGCAAGTGCCATAACCGCTAAGCCATCACTCCAGCACCATTTAGCAATTTCTTTAACCAAGAGACTGCTTCATTACTATGTTGGCTATGATAATGGTCTTGCAGGAAGCAATGCCTGAAGATGAATTAGCCAACACTCACCATTTAGTACCACAGAGTCCATGTCCACAGCCAGACCCTGCAAGCTCCCCACAGAAGTTCGGTTTATAATGCTCGTCTGGATAGAGTCCTTCAAGATGGCGGCCACACAGTCCTCACAGAAGATGTGGCCCTTGGCATGTGGCATGACAAACACAATCCAAAAGTGGACAAGAAGTCCACCTTTGTTGTTGCTGCTACAGCAAAAAAAAAGAAAGATGTTCAAGCATATCTCTTAGAAGTAGACTTTCGTAGGAGAAGGACAAACTGACAGATTAATGGACAATGAGCCCCTCCTTCAACTGAACCTAACTCCCTTTTTGGTAGTCATTGGCTCCTAATATGAGAACTGGAAAAGGAAATTCATATTATATGAATATCATGCTAGAATTCAAATCTAGAACCATTACTGTATAGTTGCATTTCCATGAAGAATATGCTACTCCTGTGGATATGAATCAGTATTCACTGCCATTAAAAATAACAAGTTTTAATGCTTGATACCTGGTCATGTCCAAGCACAGTGGCAAATCTGCTTTTCCCCATTTAATCTTATAAGAAAAGTAGTATTATTATTCCACTTTGATAGATAAGGAAGTTGAGGCCAAATACAACCACACAACTAGTTAGTAATAGTAGATACAGAAATTAAGTCCAATTTCATTTTCAGACTAACCCCAGAGCCTGAGTTTCTAATTGCACAAAGACTGTGTATTTTATAAAATAATATCACAATCATTTCTAAAATTTTTTCATGTGAAATCCTTTTAATTTTTTTTCACAGAAGATCTCTAGTGATCAGTTTTTCACTGAAAATATTTTGAGAAATAGTGAACCGCACCTTATTCTTGCTCCCACCATCCACTTAATATGGTTTGTAGACATTTTGCCCAGAAGCACTAATACAGGGCTTCCAGCTCTGGGGAGAATGTGGGGATCTGGTAGAGAAAGAGCAGGGCAGAGTGTTGAGTCATTAGCTGCCGTAACGACATATGAACCTCAATTGCCCTTAAGAAGTTGTTTGAGAATGGTGACATCTGTCTTCCCACAGTCCTAAGGGGAATTAATAGCAGTGAAGGTAGAAATCCCCAAACAGGAACGTACATTACCTGACATCTGCGACAACAGACTGCTTATAAAATTTGGAGAAGGCAGATGTTGTATAAACAAAGTTTACCTGAAAAAACAAAATAAAATTGAAATGTAATTCTTCCAAACTTGGGTCCCTTTTGCAGTACTCTGCATGTTGCAGGACCACCCTCTGACAGCCAGCAAGGAGGAAAGCAAGCCTCACGCTAATGGCCTCTAATTCCAAACGCAGACATTATTTCTTGAATCAAAATAAATTCCTTTTTCCTGCAGCAATTCTTAGATTACTTACTTTTATTCTGCTGTGAATAATCAGTTACACCCATTCATTTATTTCTCTATTTAAAGATTCTAATCAAGTTTAATTTCTGTGCTCTGTCCACTCCAAATTAACAAACCAAATTCATTTAAGCACATTTTCAAAGATTTAGTTGAACTTCTTTATAATGTTTGATGATTCTTCTTAAGGACACGTTCTCATATTAGCCACTAGAGGGCGAGGCACATCATTCCCCCTTCAGAACAGCCTCTGGAAAATACTCAGTCCCTTTAAAACTGTAATTGGACCCCAGAGGAGAGCTATTTCAATTTACATTATTTGCTCTCACTTAGCTCATACTCTTCTCCCAATTTTTCTCCTATGTTCCTTTTCCTAAAAAAACCGCCTACTTAATTGTCCAAGGGGTGGGGGACCTAAAAAATAATATAATTGAAAAAATAGGAGCTCTGATGTTTAGTTACTATGCAACACAAAACATATTACCTAAGTCTGCTGAGCCTCTGTTGCTTTTTGTTTACTTTGTTTTTCATCTATAAAGTGCCAGTCAAAATGTCTACCTCCTTGGGATAATTGGAGGAATAATCGGTGTGGATGTATTAGAGGCATTTACTAAAGTACCCAGCGTCCAGAATGCAGTCAATAAATACGGGACGCTGTGACTGCTTGCTATCACACCTTTATCCTACACTGCACTGTGCCTGTCCCTGCACGGAGGCCACTGCTGGGCAACTCTATTACTGTAGAAATGTGCCATGAGCCACAAATAGATGTGTTTCTATTTGAACAAGTAATTCCACTTTTAAGAAATCACATAAAGAAGTACTCAGAGATATACACTACTTAGATGGCAGTTTGGGGGCTGCGTTTTCCATAGTAGCAATCAATGGAAACAGCTTAAATGTGCAATAAAAAAGGGTTTGGTAATGGAGGCAATTAGAACTGATGTTTTTAAAGGAATATTTGCTAACATGGAAACATGCAAAGTCATGTTAAGAGAAAAAAAGTCAGATTGTAAAACCGATTTTTCACTAAAACTCCCGTATTCATTATCCTCTACGTCTTTGTAGTCCAGAATAAAAGGGGGGCTTTATCTCTCATGATTACATTAAAGTTTTTAATCTTTTTTAAACTTTCCTGGATTTTTCAAATTTTTACAATAAGCATGTATACTATAAGAAGAAAATTTTTTAAGTGAAAGGGTTGCTAAAGCACCACAGTTGTCATAAATATGTAAATGATAGCATTAATTGGTATGCATTTAATTTCAGATATGGAAGGCATTTTTTTTTTTTTTTTTGGTATCAGGGATTGAATCCAGGGGCACTTAATCACTGAACCACAACTCCAGTCCTTTTTATTGTTTATTTTGAGTCAGGATCTTGCTAAATTGTTGAGGCTGACTTTGAGCTTCCAATCCTCCTGCCTCAGCCTCCTGAGCCACTTGGATTACAAGTAAGCCACAATGCCTGACCGGAAGGCATTTTTAAGATCACCTGATCCAATTTCCTTATTTTACAGATGAAAAAATTAGACATTGAGAGAGCTACTCCTTTTTACCTTAAGCATGGGGAAAATAATTCTATTTTATATCAAAGATGCCCATGTTTCTCTCTCTCAATTTCCTTCACTCCCTTGCCTTCTACTTCCCTAAACCCAGGTCATCTGTGACATTGGCGACCCCTACACCCACCCTGTCACCCTGCCCACTCCATACCCTGCTACTCTGAGCACCTCACCACTTGCTGGACAGTCCCCGCCACCGAAAGAAATTCCCTGGACTCCTTCTGTCGGTACTCAGGAAGAAACTCGATGTTGGTGATACGAAACATCCCAACAAAATAAAAAGCATCTTTGCTTTCTGTCTTACCTGTAAACAAGGAGAGAAGTCAATTAGGAGCTTTTCAATCAGGGTGGCTGAAAAGCGTCCTTTGAGGGATGTTATTCTGAGGCCCCCAATGACTTCATTTTAGGTAACTACAAACGTTACTGGATCATAGCCTGCGATGCTCTAAATGTACTTACGACATCTCCTCTATCGGCAGCAAGTCACCATATCTCTTAGAGTGCTCTCTTTTCTTTTTGTTTTCTTTGTCCACTTCTGGTAAACACTAAATGACTTAAAGGTAAAAGTTATATATCTTGGATTTTATTCTAAAATCTTTAAAGGGTTAAAAAGATGCTAGACAATTTTTGTCAGTCCCAAATCTGTGGAATGTAGGGAAGTACGAGTTTTACACTATCCACTTCTAGGCTGAAATTAGCATGGTGGGAACAGAAGGGAACGAACTCCAGGTCTCTGATCTCTGAGCTTCCATCCATCAGCTATGTGACTTGGGTGGCCTGATATGCTGGGTGCTGGGCTAGTCTTCAGCTCTGTCCAATGCATGGGAATTCATCCTTCCTACAAGCCACCCAGTGTGGCCATTAGCCCAGGATGTCCGGTCAGGGTGGGATTGGGAGCTGCTTGCCCAGAAATGTGGGTAGGAGGGGCCAAGGAAGGCTGTGACCTCTGCATTGCCTTAGAGCACCTGAGAAGGAGGGAGGCTGGGGACTGTGAGGGCTCTCCCTTTCCTCCTCTTAAGCACTCCTGCAGGCCCCCTGGCCCTGGCACTTTCCTGTAGCACAGGCTGCAGTGCAGCAGAGCTGCTGTCGGCTAGACTGCTCCCTTTGTGAACTCTGAGGCAATGCACAGCAACTTCTCTCTTTTTCTTAGCATGCGCTGTAGTAGTCAGTGCTTGGTTTGGCTTTGGTGTACAGTATGTCTGCTTGCAGAAAGGAGGGAGGGAGGAAGTGGGTGGGAGAAGAAAGAGAATATCCCTATTAGCACAAGGCCCCCACACCACAATGCTAAATAAATGATGGCTGAATTAAAAAGAAGATGATATCTACAGAATGGCAGCAGGCAGCTTCCCTTATCTGATCCACCCAGGCTCACTTTGGACCCAAGCAGAGGGGCATGAGAGCACAAGGCAAGGGCAGGGGCCTGAAATCCTGCCCTAGATTTCTTCTTTAGAGTTACTGACCTTGGGGGATCTCCTTGTCTCGTTAGGTCTCCCACAATAAATAGCATCAATGCCAAAGAAATCAGATTAGCATTGAATGCAATTACACGTACCTAGCTCTTTAGCTCAGCGCAACACACAAATTCCTCCATGTTCTTCCTGATAAACTGGCCACCTCATTTCTCAAGGCCACCCTCTATGCCCGCCTTTCATGTCTCCAAAATAACCAGTTTCATATTAAACAATTCATACTCATCTATATCAGTTTCCTTTTGTTCATATGGATCTCTCCCTTTTCTGATTTTTACACAGCCAATAAACTACTTTCACCCAAGTGTTCTCCAAAATTTTATACAATAATTCTAGGGCAACACAAATGTTATCAGTTTAGGCATGGCAGGCAAATGGTGGGAAAAAAGTTGGCTTGTTCTCATTCAGGGTTGTTTGAGTTTGTCTTAATTGTCCATTGATTTGACTTCCCCTACTAGTCTATAAGCCCCTTAAGGACAGAAAGTGTATCTTGTTTACCAATCTGTTCCACTTGTCTACAGCAGGGGCCAACATGCAGAGGGAACTCTCAAGATAAAACAAATGAATTTTGGGGAAACATCTGATGAAACTTTCTCTGGACTTCATCCCTAGGCAGGTTGGATGCCTCTCTTCCATGATCACAATATATTCAATTAAGAAGAAAAAGCATCAGGGCTGGAGCCATGGCTCAGCAGAAGAGTGCTTGCCTGGCATGCATGGGACCCAGGCGCCACATATACAACTGAATGCGGTGGTGGTGGAGAGACTAAAATAAACAAATAAAATGGATTCTCTCTCTCTTTGAAAAAAAAATCACATCTTCTCTCCAGTGCTGAACTGTGAACTCTTTGAAGATAGAAAATGCATATAGGATCTTTCTGAAGCTTGCCTGAGGGCCTATCAGTATCAAGAAAAATTATAGGTAATCAGTTTGTACATAAGTGACCTAAACAGTTTAAGAGAATATTCATTATTTCTTTGCCTATAAATTTTGCCTTCCAGATTTTAAAATTCTTGAGAGTATAAGTAAGAAATCTGTTTTTCAATTCACAACACCAATTTCCAACACCAACTATGGTATTGTTTTTTAACCCCCACACTAAGCAATTCTCCAGTTCTCTGCAGACACCTACTGGGTATTCAATGATTCAATTTAATCCTGACGCTAGCTACCCAAAGTGAGAGTCAGACCCCCACAAGTTATGAGCTAATTCCCACAGGCCTCCTCCACCTCAGATGCCAATTACAAGTAAAGGGTACCCAGGCTACCTGCACTTCTACAAGTTAGGGGGATCCCATGACTCCTCCAGGTGTGAGAATTTGCTATAATGGCTCACAGAACTCTACTTATTATTATTGGTTTATTATAAAGGATAGTATAAAGAATGTAAATGAGCAGTCAGGTCAAGAGATACATCAGGTAAGTTCCAGAAACACCTGATGCTTCTGTCTCTGCAGAGTTGGGGCACACTACCTTCCTAGCAAGCAAATATGTACCAACCCATACACTCCCTGCACTCTGTCTTGTAGGGCTGTTATGCAGGTTTCATTATGTAGACATGGTTGATGAAGCCATTGGCCATTGGTAGCTGAGTTCAATCTCCAGTCCCTCTCCCTGCCCCACTTTAGAAGAGACTGAAAACTACAGCCCTCCTCTCATCACACTTTTGATTCCTCTGGCTTCCTGGAGCTTTTCAGCCGCCACTCATCAGCACAAAAAAACACTCTTAGAAGCTCTGTATTAGGAACTGAGGACTAAGATCAAATGTTATTTTTTTAAAAATGCTCTGATCTTACCTATATCTCAGAAAATTAAAAGAAACCCTGTGCCAGATACCAGAGGCAGAGGTCAAATACATGCATTTCATTTTCTGTCTCTATCCATGTATCCCATAGCAAGCATTTTAATGTGTACAGAATGCAAACTCTAAAACAAGTCAATAAATACTATAGTTACTGAACTACATGAGTAAATATAAAAGCTGTTACCACATCTGTCCAAAAGGATCAGATTGAAAAAAAAAAAAAAAAAAAACCTAATCCAACTGACAAAAACACAACAAGGGAGAAAAAGATGTTTGTATAAAATGCAGCTGAGGGAGCTGGAAATTTAAGGGTTGCCTAGAAACAGGCAGTGGGTGGAATGGGGAAATGAAACAGCTTGGCATTCCATTCATTTTATTTTAAAGCTATAAATGCATGGCATTTTTTTTAAAAGAGGGGACAGAGAGAAAGAGAAAGAGAGAAGCAATTTTTATTTAGTTTTTCAATTAACCCTTATTACTCAGACACCTCGTTGTATACGTGGGTGCTGGGTTTTGAACTTGTGTACTGGCACATGCCAGGCAATCGCCGTAACCACCAAGCCACCGCTCCAGCCCTGCATGGCATTTTTTAACTACTCAAAATCTCCTGAGTATCCTCCCTAGTCTTTCTTGTCCCATCTCCCATCTCTCCTCCTCTTGCTTGTCTATGGGAAGAAAGAGGTGGTTGTAAAACAAGAAATGGGGAAGACAATTCTGCTTTCTTTCTCCTTAAAGTCTGCACATCAGCTTTGGAAACAGTGTGTGGGTTTGGGAAAGAGGAAAATTCCATCAAAAATCCCCAAGGGCAGGTTAGTCCTGCATGGCTAGAGCAGGACTCACACCATAAACCTAATCCCAGAGGAACATAGATTTTCACTTACTGATGTAGAGCCACAGAAGGGTCCAGGCTATGACTCCTAGGATAAATAAAAATACTGTGAAGAGAATGATTTTATTTTGGACGTTCCAAAAAGGAGCTCTCTTCTTGGCTTGCTTGTTGGGTTTGGCTTTGCAAACAGGTTTCTGTGGTGGTCGTCTCCCTGGCTGCTTCCTTGGGTCACTGATCACCTGAATTGAGATATTGGATATCTTCAAAAAAATCAGAAAGAAAGAAGAATGATATATTATAAGAGGTACTAAAGAATTTAAATGGAACTGCCCAGTCAGTTGATCTTGGTGCTAAAAAGCCTAACCTTATCAGTCAAATTACTCATGTACTTGTAATAAGTGGGTTTGCACCTAGTCAAAGGATGGAGACAGGAAAACTAGATCCCGAAGTGGTAGTCCACACTTAGCCCTGCTACTTGGGAGGCTGAGGCAGGAGAATAACAGATTCAGACCAAGTTGGGCAATTTAGGGAGACTCCTTCTCAAAATAAAAGGGACTGAAGATACACAGCTCAGTGGTAGAGAGCCCATGGGTTCAATCCCCAATACCATACCTCAAAAAAGGAAAAAAAAATCGGAAAAAACAAGGCATTATACAATCCTAGTGCAATGGCTTTCATATCCTCTCCCCAACTCTCCAACTATATTGAATGAATGCTGCAGAACTGAGCCCTGAATTTCATGGAGCAAAGAGACTAAGGGACCTGAAGATCAGGGGGTGAAGGTAAGATTCGTGTGTGTACACAGCTCTCTGGTCTGTATTATTTTTAAATGTCTGTATTATATTGCTTTTTCCCATCACTAGTTCTTTCTGGATTGAGGCAAGATTGAAAATAGTAATGTAAGGGAGATCCTCGCAGAAATAAATGATTTCCTGTCTATGGCGTCGTGACTGAGATGATGCCGTGGTTAGGGTGGGGTGGTGGAAGAACCCAGCAGGCTTGTTCTACTGTCACCAGTGCTGAACTGATGGGTGACTCAATTTTTCAGTCATAAATGGAAGAATAAATTTAAAATAAAGCACAGAATGAAACAAAGAACTTGTTAGAAATGAAAATTATTGGTTTAGTTGTATTGATGTTCAAAGTGTTATACGCATGAGGAAAAGAATACATAGTCAACTGTTTCCCCCTCCTCCTTCTCTCTTCTTTTCTCCCCTACCTTCTGTCATTTGATGCTGTGAATTCTTTAATAATGTAGGCGAAAGTTTAGCTTCTTTGACAAAGAGATTTATACAAGTCAGGGTAACTAAACTCCAGTGATGAAATAACTTTTAACCACACATTCTTTTAGAGGCAATAGTCTAGAGCACCAATTCTGAAGAAATGATCTCTCCCTTGCACTACCATTAGTTCTCTCATTCTCTCTCACTCTTCCTCTCTTTTCCCTTCAAAACTCATGTCTTCCAGTCTTATTCCTGCCGATTAATGGAATAATATGTGGCCAAGTACGCTGAATTATTCATGGCTCCCTCATTCTATTTGCCAAACACCCTTGTCAACCCTTACAGTGCAATGTTGCTTGAATCCTTCCTGGTGAAATTGAACTAGACCAGGCTTCATTGAGCTTGTTGTGCTGCAGAAGTGAGAGTGGAATTTCTAGAGAAATATTCCCTTGTAGGATGAGTTGACTCTGGTGTCAAGCTACTTTCAAACATTGCTCCAAAGAAGTAAAATAAAGAGACTCACCGAAATGCCAGTCCACGTAGAACTGACAAGGCCAAAGTTGGATCTTTAAATGCAAGAACACATTATAGGCAGTCTCAGTTAGCCCTGATTAAATTTTAAAGTGGAATTTATATTGAGATCAGTACAATTTCCCTGTAGTTTTAGAAAAACAGCTGCAAATCGATTGCCAAGTATAGTATTTTAAAACAGGCTCACATTTGTAAAATCCATTAAGTACCATAAAGAGATAAAGTATTGTCTTTTGTCCCCGCTATCCTCAGAGTCATGCAGCTTTTCACAAACAGGGTCAACAGCACAGGGCATTTAAGTCTGAGGGAAGGCTCTCATGCTGTACTCACTTTCAGGTCAGCTGGTTTGGATGAAGCATGATCTTTTCCTTTGTCCATTTTGAGGTGCTTGAGTGTGACCCACCAGCTGAGTCTGCAAGCCAGTTTTCACCCTCTCACATGCTCACTTCGGAAGAATGAGGAGAACTGTCACCGCTGTCAAGCAAGCTTTCAGAAGAAAGGAATCAATTTACCTCCACTGGGTCCAGTTCAGAAACTGAAGCAGCTTCCTGGCCACACTGCAAATGTTAAAGGGACCTAGCACTCAGCTTTCCTCTCCAAACTAAAGATGTCTTAATGAAACTCTAGTGTGAGTGAGGATACTCAGAGTCCAGCCCCAAGGCAATGTTTCCTTACTAGAAACCCAGCCCAATAATCCAAAAAATAAAGACAAGTCATTAAAACTGCTACCTGCATCTAAAATATGTGGAGAGGTCTAATTTACAATCCTCATTCTCACCTCCTACTCATCTCCGCACTGACAGTTCCTGCGTGCTCCAGAAGCTGCCCTCTTCAGCCTGCTCTCTGTTCTCCAGCCACAGTCCTGGAATACTCCTGTCCAGAAGAATTCCCCCCACTTTTCTCCCTTTGGTTTTGCAGCCTTCAGTAAACCCAGTGGCTCTTCTTTATGTAAATACCCTATTCCCATCTCTCCCATTCTTCCCGTTATCAGTTTGAATTACTTCCAAGAGTGGGAAGTGTAATTAATCATCAGGGGCAATGTGTGAACTTTCCTTATTGCTAGTGCATGAACATATCACTCTCTGTGGGCCCTGGCCATCAATGGAAAGCTGATGTGTCTCCCCTTAAAGACTCACACTGGTCTGCTGATTAGGGCACGACTCTCACATGCTCACCTAAAGGGCTGTGCGTAGGAAGCAAGGGAGAAACTGTGGGATGAAAGTGGCGAAGACGTTAAGACTTTAAGTTGAGCTACCAAGTGTTTGAAATTTGCTCTAACTTGGAAAAGAAAGTCATACAAATTATGTGATGTAGGGACATAATGTTTCTTCTTGGGTTTTGTAATTTATTAGTGACACTGATGAAATGATTAAGAATGGTTTAGGCTTTATAATTATAAAGTTATGAAATTGAAAAGTAAGGGTTTTTTTTAATGGCTCAGGATTTCAGTATTACTTCCCTGCTCTCTTCTATTACAAACTCAAGCTCTATTGATTTAGAAGATGTGTACTGAGCAGTGGTCCCTAGCAAAGACTCTCTCCTTGATCTGAGGTTTAGACAGGCTCCTCTGAGCTCTCTTTTCAACTAGACTGCATCCTTGGGCCCCACTATTGACCTTCCTTGTCCAGTTATATCATGAATCCTGTTAAGTCAGTTTTGCAGGAATCTCCCTCCCTTGATATCTCCTCTTAATAATTTTCCATTCACTGGCCCCATCACTCTGCTCATTAGCACTAAGTCCCCATCTCTGTCTGCTGTATTTGCAATTGAGCTCAGTTCTATACTGAAGTCTCTTTCCTTCATCACTGAATGCAATTTATCTTTACAACCTGTAACTTGTGCCCTGCTTTGTTTCTCTTTGACACAATCAAGAGTGGGAAGTGGCAGAAAATAATAGGAGGTTGTATCATGAATACAAAAGATAAAACAATCATAAAACCAGGGGAAGCCTGCTTTTTTTATTGTCATGCCAACAATTCTAAACAATTTCAGCAGTAAAATACTCCTCCCTGAAAAAGAAAGAAAGGGCTTTGATTGGTATAAGTTCTTAACAATTCCTGCCGTTATAATTGAGGGGTTTTGTACTTGATGTTGTTTGTTTGTTTGCAGTACTGGGGATTGAACCCAAGGCCTAGAGCATGCCAGGCAGCTGCTCTAACGCTGAGCTACATCCCCAGCCCCCTGAGCTCTCATGATCATCTGTAAGCTTCAAATGAGTACATTCATTTTACTGCTCTTTTGATAAATAATGAATGTCATATAGAAGTTAATATAGAGAACTTCCAGCTGTATAGTTGATCTCCAACACAAGAAGACTTTGTGACACATGCTCATTTTAAGATTAAGTTTTACTTAAGGCTGAGTCCTTGTCTCCATCAACCCCCAAAAGGCTCTGTTTTCCTGCATTTTAACAGGAGACTTGAAACAGGCAATAAAAGCACAATGAATATAAAATCAAAGAAACAAAATTTCAACTATTTCATTTCTGTCTTCCATGTGGCCATTTAGTGTTCATTTGTACTTAAAATTGTATACAGTTATACAGAGCATGAACTGCAAGGTATGTTTTTATATGTAATATTTATTTTGCTGATTTTATTTTTAATAGCATAATTATATATGCAAAGTTGAGTAAAAATTTTCACTGGTTTTTCCCTGCCTATTGTAACCATTCATTTTATTTTATGATTCTTGCTGAAAATAATTTCATTATATGGAGGAAGAAAACCATTATAAAAGAACAGCTACAGAACAAAGCAAGTATAACATAATGCCAGTGGTAGAATCTAAGTGCTGGTAGAAGCATTTACACTGAAAATTCTTTCAATAGTATGTTTGCTTTTCTTCATAATATGTTGGTGGAAAAAATTATCACCTCGGAGAGTCATATATACTAGATAAGCCTCTGGTTTTAAAAGATGATGATAGAGAAAACTGGAAAGTCTGATAAACATGCTGGTAGACGCTTGTTGAGGATTCCTTGGCCTCCCTTGTTGATTTTACTGTATGAAAGTTCTGTACAGAATCCTTCAATTCCAGAACAGATGATCAGAGGCAATCACTATGGTCAAATATAGGTTGGTATTTTCCATTGTAATCAGCTTAGAAGACAGTTGAGAGCTTTCTATTTCCTTTTCAGGAACAAAGGCTCCTGTGCTGAAGGAAGCAAGGCAAGTATCTGCCAGTTGGCTGATTAAGCAGATCGTGTGCAGTGACCTGGATCAAAGGAGAAATATCTCTCCATTGCATTCAGTGGTGATCACTGAGTCACTTGACCAAGACATGAATTCAACCTATGAAATCATTTAAAATTTTTCAGTTTTCTGCACTAAGACAGTGCAATGGGAAGACCTGGAGGTAGGTCCAAGTTTGCATCTAACATAAGCAAGGCACAGAAGGCACTTACCTGCGGGGAGTGACATCCTGCCTAACTGAAAGAGAGGCCAGCTCTTTAGGCACTGATAAGGACATCTCTGCTACTTAGGATTCACTTCTTCCTATTACTATAAATGACCACATGAAAAGAGGCCATCTGGTCACCACTCACCACAGAGCTCTCTGTAGAGTAAATCCTGAGTACTCACAAGGTTACACAGATCATCCTTAGCGTTCTAAAATAATCTGGCACAACCACTATCCTGGCTTCTCTTTCCCTGTTGACTCACAGGCGTGTGATAATAATCTTTTGTGTCACATCATATAGATTTATTTTTTTAAAGAGAGAGAAGGACAAAAAGAGAAAGAGACAGAATCATTTTTTATTGAGTTTTTTCACATGGCTTTTGTTTCTCCAACGCTTAGTTGTATATGTGGGTGCTGGGGTTTGAACCCGTGTACTTGCTCATGCTGGGCAAGTGCCGTAACTGCCGAGCCACCACTCCAGCCCAGATTTGTTTTTTAAAAAAATGAAATTTCAGCAGGGCATCTTAGATCTGTACTTTTGTAATATGGCTTTAAGTAGTTTTTCTCCTCTGTAACTGACCCACATGCCCATCACTGCTAAATAGCTCTTCCTAAAATGATTCTACCATGTCCTCCATCCTTCACAAACAATGACATTTAAGATCTTTTCTTTGTGAGGCACCAGATCACTTGACTGCATCCTCCTCTCACATATTTTAAATTTTCTGTCAAATTATGCATTTTCAATCTTTATTCCTCCATATGTTCATCGATCCACCTGCTTACACTCTTACTACATTTCTACTATGTGACAGATACCAAATATTTTTAAGGAATAAAATATATCACCTTCCTTAAAAAGCTCTCTGTGGCAGGGTTAGACATGCAAGCTGCTGATTTGAGCATTATGTAATGAATACTATCACACAGAAATGAACAAATTTCCTGGAATCATGAAGGAGCATAGGAACAGCCCTCTCTCCTGAATCTTGTGCCTGTATTCCACATATTATTCAAATTGGAACCACTTGCCAAACTCTACTTGTAACTCTCCTGTGAGCTTTTGAACCCTAGCCAGCAGCACTCTCTTTTCCCCTCTAACTTATAACCTTTATGGCACATCCTCAAACTTGGGATTTGAATAATATTATTAAAATACTTTAACCACTACTTTACAGCATCTCTCATGCTCTCCTGATGGTTATTTATCTTGTCATGTGTGTATCTAATCTCCAACCAACTCCAAGGTCCTTGATAACAAATCCCTGTATTAGTCTTTCAATAGAACAACCTTAGGAATAGGGCAGAGGATGAAACTCTTTCCAAAAATTTTTTGGAGCTGGGATTTGGTTTTACATTTTTTACAAGCTAATAAGTTAGTCCATTATTATTTCATGGATGGTGGCAAAAGAAATAAGCATCATGGGGGATGAGGATGTGGCTCAGTGGTACAGCACTTGCCTGGCCATGTGTGAGTCCCTGAGTTGGATTCCTAGAACTGAAAAAAAAATAAGAAAAGAAAAGAAAGACAGAGAGAGAGAGAGAGAGGGAGAGAGAAGACAGAGAGATAGAAAAGTCCATGGTTCAGCAAGCAGCATGAACTTTAGCTAATTTGTGCTGATTCCTTTCTTCCCTTAAGTACCATGGGAGCACCATGTTATAGTCCAAATGGTGCTGCACGTACAGTGGGCTCACATCATAGCTGAGGAACACTGAACTTAGGAAATTTACCATTTTTAGCAAATGGTAAGCAAGCATGCCCACTGTCCAAGATGGAGATACTACCTCATCCCCAAAGGATATTTCCTACAAACACATCCTGAGAAACAAATAAGGAGAGAATCCAGGGTATCACATGCTTGGCATATACCATGTCAATTTCTCAGGGCCACCATAACAAAGCCCCCGAAACTGGGGATTAAGCTGGTGTTGGCAGGGCCATACTTCCGCTCATCTCTGAATCCTTTCTTCCTCTTCTTTGCTCCTGGTGGTTTGCAGCAATTCTTGGTGTTCCTTTGCTTGCAGCTGCAGCACTTCCTTCTCTGCCTCTGTCCCCACAAGGTATCACCCCTCAGTACCTGTGTCTCTTCTTATAATAACATCAGCATGTTGGATAAATGGCCTCCCCTACTCTAGTATGACCTTACCTTAACCAATTATATCTGCAACCTTATTTCCAAGTAAGGTCACATTCAGAGGTAGTGGGGATTAAGATTTCGATGTTATCTTTTTTGAAAGACCAATTAAACCCATACCTCCCAGCAAGCCCTCAAGGAGAGTGAGAGACCCTTGGAAGACTGTCTTTCTTGGCCAAGTAAGCTTACTTCCAATGGATTGCACTGCAAACATTCTGAACCCTGCTCATGGTCTAGTTGACTGCAGGTGGCACTGTAACTACTTTATCCAGATGTAATCCTGAAACACCATCCTATCTTTCTTTTTTTCCCCTCTGTGATAGAGAGGGGAGAGGATTTTGCAACATAGTGTAATCATGGTCCACGAGCAGCTTTGAGTCCATGGTCAACCATATTAATGGACAGGACAAGGTTGGGCCAGTAGTGGGAGAATAAGAAGGTTGATAGCTAAGTGCCCTTTTCTTTCCAATCCAGTGGACCCCCTAAATAGCCCTTTTTTTTTTCTTTTTAATTGTTTGCTATGGGACGTATATAAACATTTGGCTAGTCTAAGGGGCCCTGGGATTAACTAGGCCACAGCCACTCTACTTCAAATCTGTAACCATACAAATCCTAGGAGGCCAACATTGACTCATGGTAACCAGTAATCTCATGGAAACCCATTGGCTCAGGAAATCCTGAAAAGGCCACACAATCACAAAGGAATATTTTTTTTTTTAATTAGACTAATAAGAAAGATAGAATAGCATTGGGGAAACAATAGAATGATGGAAATGAGGGGCTGGAGCAGAGGCTCGGTGGTTACAGAGCTTGCCCTGTATGCACGAGTGTGCGAGTTCAAACCCCAGCACCATGTACACAACTAAGTCTCAGAGCAACAAAGACCACATGCAAAACTAAATAAAAATTGTTTCTCTCTTTTTCTCTCTCTCACTGTCTCTTTCCCTTTAAAAAAAAAAGAATGATGGAAATGAGAGTCATTATAATAGAAAGGATAAAATAAAATTGATTAATGAAAATGAATGTGGCATAAAGAAATGTGGAGAAAACTTAGAAATGTAAATGAGAGGAGGAGAAGCGAAGGGACAGGAAGCAGTGAACCATTTTCCGCGTGTTCTACAGCTTGTGCTGTCCTGGACAGCAGGCCGCTTCTCAGCATCCAGGAGTCAAGGGCTGCTCGCCAAGCAGATGGCATCTCCAGCAGTCCATCTCGGTCCTGCTCACAGTGCTCTGACCTTTTGAGTCAGACAGAGCCTTGTCATGCCGACTCTTCCACAGACCACATGCATATTCTGCGATCTGGAATAAAGACTGTTAAACTGTTTGCTCTCAAGTCATCCCCAATTACAGATCTCAACAGCGTTGAAGGTAGATAGGATAAATGCCCGAGTATATGTTCAAATCATTTTTATCAAAAGCTCAGATGCTTGGGATTAAAATCCAGATAAAGAACAGCAGTGACATGACAAAACAGAATTTTACTCTATCCTATTTCCCCCAACAAAGATGAAAGCATTTCAGAATTGATTTAAATTTTTTCTATTAAAAATGGTTTGACTTTCCTACCTTGCTCACCTTGATCGGAGAGTTGTACAGTGCTGAGCAGGTATGGGGTGATTTGTTGTTGTTTGTTTCACTTTGTAACCATAGACTGTTTTGTTCCAGCTGACACACACACTGTCTGTGTGCAGCTTGTGTAACATTAGCTACTAATTTATTTTTTATCTATTTCCAGGGGCATCTCTATTTAATCAGGCTTACTGAAAACCTCAGGGCATCTGAGACAGGTGCTGATTTGGAGAGGGTCTCCTGGAGGTCTCTCCCCTTTACTATTACTATGAATTAATGAATAAAATATTGTCACACACCTAGTTTCGCCATCCTTCTACCTGTTAGCATAAAGGGGAGAGTTATTGATCTCATGAGAATTATAAAATGTGGTCAGTTAAGTATGTAGACCTAGCACCAGGAAGAATGCTCCTCCAGTGGAATTTTACTGCTTGCCCAGCAGGCTGAGTAACTCTGACTTTTGGAAGGTCCTTGCTGCCGTTCTCTCACTTTTTTCTCAAGCATAAAGGGCATGTGAGTAGATGTCACTGCTAAGTGATCATTCAGTGCATCAATTTGGTTCAATGGACTGGAAAAAGTTTTAACTTAAATGGTGTTTTTGCACTTTCCTAGATTGAATCCACCAGACGTCCATGATAGCATCCACCCACAGTTAGTTACAGCTGCTAAATCCCCTTACTCAGAGATGAAGGCTTTTTAGACTCACTGATCAAATGCCTTAGTGTTTCAGCAAGCCTGTGGAGGATGGAATCGTTCCACAGGACTGGGATCAGACTGTGAGAGTCATATGCCAAAGTCATGCAGCATGACTGCAAAGTTAGTGGGGGTTTTCTTTCTGACTCCTCTTCTAACAAACCTATATCAGCTAAGGGAGTCTCTGCTTCTTACAATAATGCAAAGGAAGGACAGTACCTGACATACAGCACCTGTTTCAGTAAATTAGTTAGGATATTAATTAGGTATTAAGTAATAACATTCTACCTTTTAACATAAAGGGGAGAGTTACAGATTGATTTGCTTCTCAAATTTAAATTTTGTGCCCAAAAAAAAATGTTTTGCTTATCTTATCCTAATCCTGGTCCTAATTAAAATATTCCAAAGACAGAAAGATTTCTATAATATCTACACAGCAATGAAGAGATCATTTCGATCCAGCATCATGTGTTAAACACTCAAATGTAAAATAAGCTGTATTAAATATTGATTATTTAACTACATAGGAGTATACTGAATTCAGGAAAGAATTTAATCCATTCTTTGAGCTGGATCCAGAGACACACACACACATCCATTCTTTTCTGAATGCAGACAGGCCAACTCTTCACTGTGAGTTCTTACTGGGGAAAGAGAAAGTTCAGTTGAGTGCAGGGACCATGTCTTCAACTATATATCTCCCAGAGCCCAGCAGTATGTCTAGGGTATAGAAAACAACATTGTGTAGAGGAATTCATAAAGCCTTGGAATGATGATGTTCAGAGCTCAAATCTTAGCTCTCCATCTTACTAGCTGTGAGATCTAAAATAATTCTTAACTTTTTTAATCCTTACTTTCCTTGTCTGGAAAAGTATGCAAATAATCACCTTGCATATTTGCTATAAGCATTCAAGGATAAGAATTATATCAAGTGTCTGATTATGGTTGGTGCTAAGTAAATACCTGCTACGTGATTTGAACATTTATGTCCCTCCTAAATTCATTTGTTGAAAATTAAACCCTAAGGTGTTAGTATTAAGAACTGGGGGTTTTGGAAGGTGATTAAGTCATGAGGGCCCTATCTTATTGGTACCAATATACTTATTAGAGAAATTCAGAGAATTGTATACTCCTCCATCTCTTCCATCACATGAGCACACAATATTGGTCACCTCCAAAGGACACAGCAATAGGGCACTTTCTTGGAATCAAAGAGCAACCCTCATCAGACACATAGCCTTCTGGTGCCTTGATCTTGAACTCCCCAGCCTCCATATCTGTGAAAAATAAATGTCTAATATTTACAAATTACCTAGAGGAAGGTATTATGTTAGAAAAGTCCAAAGAAACTAAACCAATATCTCTCCAGTGAAATCCCAAGTCATTATTTTTTCCTTTGTTGGGAAACAGAATTTATTCACAGGCAGACTTTGTTATTTTGCAATCGAACAGAGCCCAGATCACACCATCATAAGACTGATGCAATGTTCTCTCAAAGAATTATTGATCCAAAACTGTGAGGCCAGAATGGATCTTTAACTTTATTCTGCAGAAGGCCATTCAATATCTCTTTCATTAAAACAAAGGTCAGTAGGACAATATTTGCTCTAAACCCATTTGGACCATAGTGAGATTTATTCTTGCCCTTCAAAATATCTTTATCTTCTTAGTTTGGGGCTATAAAAGTTGTCATGTTTATTTTGAGAATATATTGTATGCTCAGAGCCCCATTAGAGATTTGATTTCTGTAAGTGATGCATCAATTAGTCATGTTACACTTTAGGTTTCTTGCCTATAACATTCAACTTGAATTCTGGAAACAATAATTTCTGTTCTGGTGCCATCCCTCTCTCTTTTGTAGACTTGTTAACAAGCATGAATTGCTCACAGATTTAATGTACTCTGTGATAGATGTAAAAAGTATTGGAATTTGGGTGAAATACTCAGCCATCATAAAATTCTTTTGAGGGTATCCAAGAAGAACACTAAGTTCCCCGACACTCTAATATGCACAGCATCTTTCAAAATATTCGTAATATTTGAAAGTGCTAATTCTGAGGAGTGTAAAGAAATGACCACATTTACACTTTGCAGGAGATGCTGTAGATTAGTGTTGTGGATTATAATTTGATGACATTAATAAAAAATGAATATTGAAAACCTATGAAATTATCCAAAGTGATTATTTAAAAATATGCAAATAAGGATATTTCTTGTGGCATTAATTTTAGTGATAAAAATTGGAAAGATTCTAAAATGAAATAGTAAGGCGTTAATGAAATGAAAGACAATTTATTCAATAGGTTTTTCAAGGAAAAATTATTCATTTATTTCCATGTCATAGAACTCTCCCTGTAGAATGGATCAGCTTCTCTTCTGATATTGTCAGGATATCCCTACAAATCAATCTCCTGTTTCCTGAGAAGATGTTTGTCCTTCCTTTTCCTAGGAATCTTTAATGATGGACAGGTCGTAGCTGAAAGAAACTATCATTTTACCAAGGGACCATAACAATGGGGATGTTCTAGACAAGTTATGTTGATAACATACCCATTCTAATATGCTAGGATGTTACAGTGAATTGTGGGGAATTGTTATCTTGGAAGATGGAGTTTAAATGGGTCTTTCACATTCCCTGAACTGTTAGAGTATTTACAAAGTTTATCAAAGTATAAAACATCTATTTGGAATTGTTTTAAAGGAGGGAATTTCACTCTGCCTCTTTATACAAATACCTGAAGTTTGAGTTATAGTCCATAACTCAAGCATCCAAACATCAAGATCTAAGTTATTAATAAAGTGTCAGCAAGATAATGGGTACAAACCAACATCTAAATTGCCTCAGAGACCCACCTAAGATAGATTATTTCACAGCTATTTATTGCAAAACAAAACAATTTCAAGTTGATCATATACCAAGGAAGAATTGATGTTATGAAATATTCAATTATCTTTCATTTGTGGGTACACATGTTAGCACAGAACTGTTTTGAAATGAAATTTTCTATCTCTGTAAATTAGCAGCATTTTAATGTGGAGAAAAACTGTGCATTGGAGGCCTAAAAGAATTCTACTCAATTGACCTTCTAACCTATGGTTTCAGTGGCTACAAGAGGCATATTACTGAGGACATGCAGGGTTTGCATAATGACTGTTCAAGGTTTGCTCTCCTGTAATCACCACCACTTGCAATTAGAAAGGACACATAGCATGCTAAGTAGATCTTTAATCTGAGAGATGAGAATGATTGTTCTGTAAAAAACAATGGACTTGACTATACTTTAAAATCCAGTGAAACTATTATTTTTTGGAACTTAAATATTTCCATCTTGGGGCTGGAGCGGTGGCTCAGCGGTTTCGGGTTCAAACCCCAGCACCACGTACACAACTAAGGCCATGTGAAAAACTAAATAAAGTTATTTCTCCCTTTCTCTGTCTCTCTCTCTCTCTCACTGTCCCTCTCTCTTTAAAAAAAGAAAAAAAGAAAAAAAAGAAAAAAAAATTTCCATCTACCAAGGGCTGAAACAGGTTCAATCTATCAAGGACTGGCACCTGCCGTTTGAAATGGTTCCTAATGCTTGGAAGCAGAGAATTTGATCTAAGGAGTCGTGATGGCATTGATCTCATCCATCATATGCACACTGTGAGCCAAGCCCATATGAAAGATAGTCCAGAAACTACATCATTTTAGAAGCTGACTTTGTCCTGTTTAAATATGGAAAATTAGGCTTCAAAATGTCTAAGATAAGTAAGGATACAAAACTGTCAAAAAAAAAAAAAAAAGATGTGCTTATTTCTGGCAATAATGCTACCACAATTCAAAGCTTTCTTTGTGCCTTACGGTTACCATAGCAGTGAAAGATTCATTTTCAATGGGCTTATTTTAATTTCAATGACTGATTGAATTAATAGTTTTGCTAATTTGAAACCATGTGATTAAATGCACTATCAACAATAGCATTGTGATCTAGTATGCCATTAAAGCTTTCTGCAAATGGTGGTAATTAAAGAGGCAGAATACCTGCAAATAGAAAACAAGACCTTATAAAAAGTGAGCTTTTTTGTTTCCATTGATATAAGACTGTTCCAGTGACAGTTGTTGGTGGGAGGGATGACATGCAAAGCAGAGAACTCTAACCTAGTTTCTCACCTAAGAGTTAGGTGTTCTCTTCATTCATCTTTCTGTATGACTTATTAGACAACTGGAAATGGAAACTGCGTTCCCTCTGCAGCCTGGTACAACCCTACAGATGTCACTAGCTATAAGCAAGTATTTCTGCGTCTATGCTGTACAGGAGCCTTGATCTTGATCCCTGGGTTGAGAAGTTAATGTACAAAGCTGAGAGCTTGGTGTCATGACGCACTGGTAGACCTAAAGCCATCGTCATGAAAGCTTTTGTGTATTCTCTGTCAAACTGCGCTCTAACCAAGCTTTTGGCACAGATGCAGACAGAATTTGGTCTTTAAAAATAAAGTAACCTGATGACAAATAATTTTTATGCCTTCCATTAAGATCCTGACATTTAAGTCTCCCTTTTAGAAATTCAGGTTGGAACGAGACCTGCAGACATTAAAGCCACCAGTATTTCACAAATGAATTATGTTCCTTGCTCCAGTCTACACAGGAAGAATTTGTTTTGAAATCAAAGCACTTTTCTCATTATTTCAAAGCTAATGGGTCAAGTCATGTTGGGAAAAATGGTAAAGCAACCAGACACATTTCCATGATGACATTATGGAATTATGTTCCCTGACCATCCCAGACCAAATTCTGCCTTTGGAAGTCCAAATGAACACTGCCTTCATCTGGCCCTTAGAGTTAAATAGGCCACTAATGATAGTGGGAAATATCAAGGATATTCTTTTCATTCAACTAGCCTATAAATTCATTCAATTAAGAATTATGTCATGTACGGCTAACCTAACAAAACTGCAAATTGAATGACTTTCAGAGCATTAGGGGGATGGCTCTATAGGATACTTGGAGGTGTAGGGAGGGGGAGAGGGGAGGGTATATGAAGATCTCATAGGAGTCTGGAGATTGGGAAGATGGGGGAACCATCCCAGAAGCCGATGTCATTCCTCCACGAACTACCCATTTAACGCATGAGTTCTTCTGGGAGAAACTGCAAGAGGTAGAATCCAAGGTGGTTATCCATGTTTTGGTTTTTCCCCTGGATAACAAAGTTTATATCCATTGATTGCTAATGTTTTGATAATGTTTTCCCCTCAACTGTATTTCTATATTCTTCTAATAAAAAAAATTAAATAAAAAAAGAATTATGTCATGTATTTCTCTGTCTCCCAGTTTATCAAATAATTTCTTAAACATAGTAGGGACTCAATAGATTCTTATTGATGACTGATTGACAGTAATTTTTATATAGTCAGTTTCATATCTTTGACACATAGATGGTTTTTGCTGCTACCAAGAGTTTTTAAATAATTAAGTAAATAGTTAATGATGCCTTAGGAAGAATTAATGAGAAGATCGGTAAAAAGACGACACAAAAGAAAGGAATGAATGCTGCTCTACAAGTCTAAAAAATTGAATTTAAATCCTGTTCTAAGTTAACTAAATGTTATTAGGTTGGTCATTTCACTTCTGGTCACCTGCATTATTATAAATAAAACTCAGGACTTGGAATAGGCAATCCCTCAATGTCTTTAAAAGAGGAAAGATCATTCTCATTCCCTAGTAGCTTCCATCTCCCTTCCCCCCTCCTTCCCCCATCTAATTACTCTACTCTGTACTGATCATTCTTCTATCATTATAATTAGTTTTAGTTTGTGTGTTATAATTATGTATTCATATATATGTAAATGTGAGTTATTGTTATGTTCATACATGGACATGGCATGATTTGGTAGATTCACAAAATTATGGCATGTGCATGTACAAATATGGTATATGATACTTTTATGTATAAGTATAATGTACCAATAATAATAACAAATAACAATAATAATGAAAATAAAAGGAAAAGGAATGGAACACAGGTTACAGTTTTACTGGGGGCTTACTTTATAAATAGTGGTCCCCAAAGAGCCCATCCAGTTTAAAGAAAAAGGAGAATTCACTCAGAGAAAATGGCTCATTTGAACAGATTTTCAAAATACATTGTTGGAGTTGATTACCTGTTATTTCATTTAGAATTTTTCCCATCTATGTTCCCAAGCGAAAGAAGTCTATAATTTTCTATTCTTGTCCTTACTGATTTTTATAATCAATGTCAAAGTATCCTCATAAAGTGAGTTGTATTTAATATACTTTTATTTTCCAAACAACTACTCGAACTTACAGTATCTCTTTCTTCCAAACAAGACAATTTTCTTAGCATACTCTCAACTTTTCTTTAGAATTCATCACACAGGCCACATACTGTTTTCTAGAATTTTAGTTTTGTGTTTCTATAGATATGATTTTTCTGTATGTTTCAGTCCTTGTATATTTGAACAAGAATGAAATTTTCCAACTTATTTTTTTACCCTCACTTCCCATATCAAATACCATTTTCCTGATCATAATTTTTCTTACTGGAATACTTTCATCTAATTGTGTTTTAAAGAAGGTCTTTGTTAACAGTTATGCTTCAGTATTAAACTTAAAGATTAATTAAAGAGAAAATTCTGTATTTTTTTTCACCTTTAACACCTTGAAAACATTACTTCACACGCTCACGATTACTGTTAAGAAATCCAAAGCCAATCTGATTCTCTTTTCTTATATGCAATATGTTTTTACTCAAAAGCTTTTGGAATTTTGTATTCATTTTTCAATAGTAGTATAGTAATATAAATGCTATAATGTTTCCCACTGAGGACTCTTATTTTTTGCACATTACGAGTCCTTTAGACTTTTTCTTTTTTTAATTCAACAAAAGTCTCAAAATTATTTATTTCAAGTTTTTCTCCCAATTGATATTTTCTCTCCTTCTGAATCCCAGTTATATGGTTATTAAGTACTATTTTAACGTTCTTTTTGTTTACCATATATTGTGTCTATTATTGGTATTAATTTTATTTTTTGGCTGCTGGGGCTCAATCCCAGCAGGTAGGCAGGCACTGTACCACTTAGCTACACCCCAGCCCTGTGCCTATTCTTTTACAACATGCCTTGTTTTGGTACTCTGATTTACATCCAATCCTCATTTCATCCACTTTATTTTTGTTGAAGTTCCTCATCTCCTGTTTACTTTTTCTTCTTAATGGCTTGTTTCATGTTTCTAATGTCTTCCCTTACCACTTTGGGGATGTTTGTCAGGTTGATTCTAAATGATTCTTTCATCTGATCATGATAGTGCTTTCACCCTGGAGGTGTCTTTGGTTGCGACTTGTGAACTCATATTTCCCTGAGGTCATCTGCTACCCTGACTGCAAGTGTGAAGTGGGGAGATAGGAGAAAAATCTCAAGCCCAAATTTGGATTGGTCCTGATGATTTGGGGAAGCCAAAAGCGTATTGAGGCTGATATCATTTGGAATTACAAACTAGGCCCTCTCATTCTGTTTATCATCTGCCCACTACTCACAATAAATCTCCTCTCTAGGGCCTCAAATTTTTCAAAATCCCATCTCTAGGTTGCAATTATCAGTAGGAGTGAAGGGGTGGGAACTGGAGTGGGTGGGATCATGTTGGGAGGGAGAAATGCCCAGGTGTTAGCAAGTCTACCAATGGTTTATTATCTGCTTCTCACTCCATCTGGGCTCCAGCTCTGCCCCAGATTTGACAGGCTGCTTCCTGCCGAGTCTGAACTGATTTTGCTGTTTTCTTGAAGCTCAGTGTCTCTGGTACAGTCGTGGTGGATCCAGGGCAATGTGTAAGACAGAACATAGGATAGCTGGAATGCCCTCTTCCGGCCTGTCTCCTCCCCATGGTGGCTCTTTCCCAGGCCTCCCACCCCATCCCAAACAGGGACCTGACCACCTTCTCTCTCTAGGAGTGTCCTCCCAAAATTTTTTCACCTTGGTATCCATTACCTCATTTTTTTACTTTTGGCTAACTCCAAGGTAAGGTTTGAGGAAAGAATTTGGCAGTCCTATGGGGTTGACACTTTGGATACTTCATCAGGACCTTTCAAAGGGCTCCTAGAGGGTACAAGGAGGCATCCCATAGAAGCCCCAGGAAGCCCAGAATTTCAAAGAACATAGTCTGAAAAACTACTGCCCAAACATTTAAAGAGAGATAATGTCTCTAGTCTCATTTATTTTATTGTGCCTTTTCTTGGCTAATGACTCATGATATGAATGAAATTATTGCTTTCTTATTAAATGAATTACTTTTAAAAAAGTTTGTTTTGTGGGAAAGGATAACATGAATTGCAAGTCCCCAGACTTATTTGCCCTCTTAATTTTTCTTTTTTTTTCACTTTTTATTTTATTTTTTATTAAGAAATTTAGTTATTGTACAATCAAAAATGCATATAAAGTAACAATATAATATGCATATATTCTTTTTATTTAATTAGTTGAATATGGACTTACAATTGAGGAGGAATCATTATCAAACAACCCTCTTAATTTTTCTATTCATGAAAAAAATCTTAAAACTTATCAATCTCAGGCAAACCTTAATCTTATGCAATATTCAAGAGTGTTAGTGGTTTAGACCCTATAGATGACTTTAGGATAACAAACTTCATAGTCTATAACTTCTAGCCGATGGAAAAAAATCTATAAATGTCAGCATTAGACCCAAGATACATCCTGTAGCAGGAATATTAATGTTAGAGAAGTGAAAACTATTTATTCATTCAACCATTTGTCTACTTCTCATTCAATAAAACCAACCATTCATCCATGTGTCCATCCAGCCATCCATCATGTATTTCCTGAGTACCTATACACAAGTTCCTTAAAAACTGCTGCTTTGCCTTGTTTATTCCTGTGTCCTCTACAAGATCTAGCATAGTAAACACAGCTAGGTACTAAAAAAAAAAAAAAAATATATATATATATATATATATGTAGGGGGGTCATAGACCTTGTTCTTAAACTCATTGCTTTAAGCTCTCTAGCAGGCAAAACCAGTTCTAAATTTTCTGCTACAAGATAAACATTATAATGGAAAGCTTTCTCATAGCCTACTGTGTTTGTACAGCTATAGCTTAATTACATCTTATTGGTCTCTTGAATTTAAGAGAAACCAGCCTAGTCTGCAAAGTCCCTCAGACAAAGAACGAACCGCACGCTTTTAAGACACAAGACTAATTTGTTTATTAGGTGTGTTCTATAAGTTGAGGAGGGGGATTTTTGGCAAATAAATAAATAAATAATCAAGTGGGAACTTCAGGGCACAGAAAGAGCTCAGAGGAGGAAGCAGAGTCCTTGCATAGTTCTAAAAAAACAGAAGGTGGCAGCAGTAGGCAACGCGGATTCTCAGCAGAAATGCAGCACTTGCAAAAACCAGGGGCAGGAGGCTTTGAGAAAGAGAAGATCAGAAGGTGACTGACTACCTATTTCTTTTTCATAGAGACTGTGGTATGGCGCATCGGTCCTCCCTACTGGGGGCAGGATGCGGCATCCTACATGATCTGCCTGGGCATCCCGTACCCAGTCATGCCTGCCTGGGAGGCACCCTTGTTGCTGCCCATCTGCAGGCCGATTACGTTCTGTCCCTGACGAAGCTGCTCCTCTGAAAATCCTCTCCGATTCTGCTGAGCTTTCCTGGATGGGGAGAGTGAGATGGAATAACATCATATGACAGTTTTCAAGATAAACGGTTAGATGGGTCTACCTAAGTTCACCAAATAGTAGGTTCTACCCTGAGCTGTGACTTGCCCCAATCCTTGCCCTACCCTGAGGCATGAACCCCTCATCTCTATAAGCCTAGACATTTTTCAGATTTCCCAGCAAAGAGAAAAGGAGACTCTGTGGCTGCCTCTCTAGGGAGCTCACTTTCATCTTCCCTTCTTTTTTCCCTTCTCCCCACTCTTCTTTCTTTTCCACCAGTTTCAGCCGTCTCAGTCTGCATCTGCTCCCCCCCCCACAGTTACCTCACGCTCTTATAAACATAAAGTCAATGCTTCTTACAAACCATGCCATCAATCCCTTCCCACTCTTCCTATACAGGGCTAAGGATTCAGGTTCCTTTTTAAACTGAGGGACCTAGGAGTTAACCAGGGCAAATGTCTTACTCTAGGCCACAGGCCAGAAGACTCTGGGAAAGAACCAGATAGCAGATAATTTTGGATTTGCAGACATACAATCTATGGTAGGTCGCTAAAAATGTGCATCAGTGAGTTGTTATCTAAGAGATTTTCAGGCCATGGTCATTTGAAGCAACGCTGTCTGGTATCTTTTTATAATTCTCAATGATAAGAAAAGGGCATTAGGGAAATGATTGACCAATTATCTACTTACAAGGTGTTCTTTTTCCTTTATCTACAACTAAGCTATGCAATTTAACTTCCTGCCTTCCTTCTCTCACCCATATCTCCCCCAAAACTATCACATTAAGAAAAGTCCCTAAAATGTCCTTTAGTAAACTGGGATACCCATATAATTTGTCATCCAGACTGGTACATTTTCGAGAGTGGAAGAGGGTGTAATTAATCAACACACTGAGACAACAGGTATTGACCAGGACTGTGCTTGGCAAAAAGAACATATTTCACCTTCATTAAGTACAAAAGGAAAAATAAAAAGAGAAAGGAAAGAAGGAATGGAGGGAGGAAGTAGATGAGTGAGTGAGGAGAGAGGGAGGGAGAGAATACTCCGGTCTGCTTGGGTCATAATAAAACCTCGTATAGACACCAAGCTGCTTCCAAAAAGACCATCAGTTTCTTCTGGTCCTTTGGAGAGGTAGCTGGGGGCTCTGGAGCACCCAGGGATCTAATAGGAAAGGCCCTTCTATTTCTGTCCTGGGTGTAATGCGGGGCTGAACAGCAGCAGCAGCCTTCCCTCACCGTGCGGGACTCAGCGGTGGGGCCTGTAGTGCCTGCTCCTGGGGACTTTATATACAGCCTCTGGGAGTTCCCAGGCTTCTGACCCTCTCCCTGACTGTCTGTTCCAGGAAGCAGGGAAGGCACTTTTACCTGTGGAACCAGGATGGCTCTCCCCGATAACAGCCATCATCCTTGGTAACTGCAACACTGCCTAGTGCCATCAGGGTCCTCTGCACAGCTGCCATGTCCTTCCCTGGAAGCCAATGAAGAAGATTAAAGCAAAGTGCAGGTCAAGGCCAAGGAATCCCGGAAGGATATGGCTGCATGCCTAGAGCAGAAGTTCTGACAGGGGGCTGTGGATGGCCACATTCAAGGGAGAGGTGCTATCAAACTCTTACCAAAGTGGTCCTAAGGTGACCATTCCTGAATTACTCAGAATGGAACAAAACCCAGCCTGACTAATTATTCTCGATTCGTATCAGTAACCATTCTAATCCATTCACAGTGGTCATACAAATAAACATTCTGAACACCTGCAGCTCAGATTTGCTGGGGCCCTGCCCTAAGCAGAGGACCTTGTCTTGGTGGGTTCCACAAGCTGTGGGAAGGGAAGACCTGCGGAGGGGCTGGCATCACGGTTTGCACATGAGCATTTTCCTCAGGATTAGAAAGAAAAAATTGCAGGGAAACTGGTTGGCTGGAATGATTCTGCACCAAACACCATGTGGCTCCTCTCCTGTGCTTTATCTGGGTTAAAAGCATCTAAAAGCATCCATGTTCATCAAACTGAGTGTTCACTTGGCTCTGTGGGCCAGAGGTCTGGCAAATAGAGAACAGCAAATCAACTCAGAAAGTACTCCATGTGACACAAGTGACAGGCCCTTTATTTTGTGCTGGGTGAAAGGAAGTAAATGAAGACAATCAACCACTAGGTTGTGTGAAAGAGGGGAGAGCAAAGAGACGTGTGAGGCACGGCCTTCATGGGAAGGGAACGCGGTCACCAGAGGAGCCCGTGGAGGAGGCAGTCTGGCCCTACAAATCAGCCTGCTCCTCCCATCCTTTCTCCTTTCCTCTCTCACAGGTGACATATCCTGGACTGAGAGAGATGTGACTGTGTAGGTCACCTGCAGTGTAGAAAGGAGATCAAAGGTCTGTGAAAGATACCAGTGTGGAATATAAGTTCGGAAAGGTAAAAAGGACAGGAGCCTTAGCCGTGCAGGGAGCTGGGGAAGTTCAGGGCAAATATGAAAAGTCCTTTGGACAGAATGAACCATCTGTGGTCTCTGGCCTGGCTGCAGCAGCTCAGTCACTAGGGAATACAGAATTACAGAGGAAAGGCAGATGGAAAGAGAGAATGGAGTATGAACTGTAATAAAATAAACAATTAAGGCTCTCAAAGGAAGTCCAGCCCAGGATGCTCATTTATTCAAAAAGCAAGCAAATTCTCCTTTCCTCGCCTCTCTCCTCACCCCCTCTCCCACCTTAACCACGGGATGAGTGCCTGGATCCCAGGGGCTCTGCAGCACTGGCTGATGGGTACAGGATAAAATGCTGTCAATGGAGAATCCCCCAGACTCAAGGAACAGCTGGTGTGGAGAATGGAGTATCCGGGCAGCAGATGGAGGGGGAAGGGCAGAAAGAATACAAGGAATTAGGAGAGAGGAAATGCAGAGATGGTTGTTAGAATGACTCTTCCCTTCCACAGATGAAAGCATTTCTGTAATTGTCATTGTATAACAGAATGCTTGTTTTCTCTCTTAATAGAACTGTAGTAACGATGTTCCAAGGAATCATTCTGGGAAGAGGAAGTAGGTTTGCTTTTGAGCAGTGAGCTGTTAAAGAGAATGATTGAGCACAGGAAGGCTCAGGTTAGATTATTCCAATCTTCTCCATTCTGTTTCTGGTAGTTGGAAAAAGCTGGCCTGAAATGTCCAGATCTGGGGAAATGTGAAGACTGATAGCCAGCAACTCAGCCATAGCTGGTACCCTGGAGCAAAGAGTGAAATGCAAGCTTTGTTCAGCCACAGAAGGAGCCTCCATTGGCGAGCTAATGTATGTGCAACATGAACCCAGAAGGAACAGAAAAAACTAAATTACAGACAGAGAAGGTGAGATGTCCAGGAACCTAGATTTATCAATACCACCCCTACCCTAATCCCAGTAGAGTAAAAAAAGGAGGCAGAAGCTGGAGGGGGAGGCATTATTTCACAAGAATGATTTGGAAAGGTTTCCCTCAAAAAAAGGTCCCAAGGCAGGAGATTTAATATCAGTTACAGGGTAGACGCTTTATTACATGTGATCTTAATTTACTCTGCAGCATTGGGATTATCCCTCCCCATCTATAAATGGGAAATCGATATTCCAGGAGGCTCATTAACATGCTCAGAGTCACCTGACAAGTCATTTGCAGCTTGGACGAGCCTGAAAGCCAAGTCCACAGTCAGTCCACTCACCCTCACCACCCTCTCTCCTAGTGCCCTCTTGCAGGGTGGATGGGGGAGCATGTTCCTCAGCAGAAGCTAGTGATAAGGGGTGATGGGAGGAAGGCTCACAGTGATTGCTTCAGTGCAGGGACAGAGGGAATTCAAGGGAGATAAAACCAAGGCACAGGTTTTAAGCTTCAATGGATCAAATGCATCAACCCCAAGTAGCCATAGGTCTTAATGTTTTCATCTGGAATAATATTGCTGTCTTTTTACCCCAATAGGATTAAAGCAAACAAAAGCTGTTGGAATGACTATGCTAACCAGGTCAAGACTTTAACATTATGACCAGAAAGCTGTCATCTGCAAATGTTTAATGTCTAGCTCATCGTCTGTCATGTCAAGGACATTTTCTAATAGAGGTTCCTTGTGGAGACCTTGAGCACTCCTGTGCTGATGAGACAGTAAGAGGGACTTTGCCCAGCCTGACCTTTCTTGCCAGTTTAGAAGCCCTGTCAAGTATGGACTATTAGATGAGAGGGGCGTGCAGAGGAGTTGGGGGCACTTGTGGAGGCTGATTCCTATAACCAGGTGTCAAAAACTGAAGTGTATAAAGAAGCAGTGAAGTTAAAAGAGATCTGTGAACTGGGCAGGGAATAAAACACCAAAAGCTGAACTGCTTGTATCACAACCAAGAGTAACATCTGCCTTATCACGAAGCCTTCAAAAATGCATAAGTGTAAAATATGGCCACACATGGTTGCTTCAGAGCAGATCCCCAGCTTCTTGGCACATTTATGGGATTATGGGTGGTGGCCATCTCTTTCAAAATATGAATTTCAAGGTCACTTTCTTGAGAGACTGATTTGGCAAATCTTGAGACGTCTATGTGTTTAATCAACTCCACCGCTGATTCAAATCATTGGGCAAGCTGGAGAAATCTGGTTGTTTTTTTTTTCACCTGATGACTTCTAAACTAAATTGATAGAATTACCTAAGCATACTAAATGTTCAGATTCTCAGCCAGTCTCCTGAAATGGTTGTGAGACAGTCAGATGGGCAGGCAAGCACTGTCTAATACTTTGGTTTTCAATTTTTAAAAAATATTTTTAAAATATCACAATGTCCAACATGTCATAAATACTCAGTAATATTTGTTAAACAATAACTTCTTCCTTCAGAGATATCTTCCACAAAGTCAAAAAGTAAGTCCTATCAGTAGAAGGGCTTTGACCCAAGTTGGAAGCCAGCCCAGAGCTCTGGCAACTGGGAAACATGTTGTTCCCTGAGAGCCCCCTACTGGACACTTTGGTGGATGCTTCTGGCTCTTCAGTCAGCTGGAATACCACTGCTCAAGGCCATTCTTCCAGGGAAACAAAGAAGAAAAATAGACTAAAAAAGGATCAACCAGAGGTTGAGAATTTTCTAGATGCAGCAGAAAGGAAATTGAATCTTAGTGATCTAAGAATAGACTATTAGCAATAAGCAGGAAAGTCACACAGGAAATAGGTGAAAGAGGTGGAGCCATATTAACACTAAAATCTCTGGCTTTTAATGAGGCTCCCTGGAATCTTCCAGACCTCTGTGATGGGTTGAAGCTAATATTGGACTTGAAATTTTTAAAAAATGCTGGCAGAGTCAGAAAAGGGAATAAACTCTATCATTTCAATTATATGACACTCTGGACATGGCACAACTAGGGAGACAATAAAAAGATCAGCGATTGGGGGGTTGGGTTTGGGCAGAGAAGAAAAGGTAGACTACAGAGGATTTTTTAAAGCAGTGAAAATAGTCTTTATGATACTACAAGGGGAGATTATCAGTGTTATGCATTTGTCCAGTCCCACAGAAGGTGCCACAGCAAGAGTGAACCCTAATGTAAACTGTGGGCTTTGTGTAATAATGAGATGTCCATGTAGATTCATCAGTTATAACATATCCACACTCTGGTAGGGAACATTGATGACGGGAAGGCTATGCATGTGTTGGGTGGAGCGCATATGGGATATATCTGTCTCTTAATTTTGCTGTGAACTTATTAAAATGGAATAAAAGAAATAGTTGAAAAATTTTTAAAAGGTTGTTGGCATGGATGACAGCTTTCTCTGTCTCATCTGGCAAGTCTGAAAGAGTGTCAAGTAGTAATGGACACTTTAATTTGATAATAAAAGTATTCCCTATTTCCCATATTATCACAAAGTAATGTTATTCCAAATATGGTCAGGTATCCCGGATTACTAAACACTGGGGAGTGGGACCAGAGGTTCTGCACCATAACGGCTGAACGCAAAGATTCTTAATGCTGGTACAGTTTGAGAGCTATTGTCATAAGGGTACTTCAACAAGAATTTTGTTTCCTTAACTTTTTTATTACTTCCAAATACCTTATGCATGTCTTGGGAAAGAAATGTGAGAAGGATAAAGAGAGACCCAAAGGCAATAGGGAAGTCACCTGGGTGAGGAAGTCAGGTTGGCCACGCTCTACTTTCTATTTCTACTTTATCACTAAACGTAGTCTTCAGTAAAAGTTGTATTTTTCAAACCTACTTCTATTTTATATCAGTCTCAACTCAGCCTCCTAACTCTCGGAAAGTGGATTCTTAAAATAACACTTCTTGCACTTTCAGAGAAAGTGAGCAGTGAAATAAAAAAGCATTTCTTATTGCCCTGGATAATACCTTGGACATAGCCCCCAGTTCTCCACTCAAGGTAGAGAAAATAGTGCTGGAGTTACAGGACAAGTGCAAGAAGACAGGTTAGATCTGCATGTTTTATGAATTTTTGTTGCCTGCCTCCCCAGCACAAAGAAAAATTGCAGAGCAATGGTTCTCAAAGTGGGGTTCCCAGGCCAGCAGAAGTGGCATTATCTAAAAACTGGTTAGAAATGCAAATTCTTGGATCTCACCTCATAGTTAATACCTGAGAAACTCTGGAATTGGGGCCCACCGGTCTGTATTTTAACAAGCCTACCATGTGATTCTAGCATGCCAGAGTTTGAGAGCCACTGCTAAAGGAAAATCCTATTAACTGCCACTGTCAGCAGCCACTTAGAGCAAAAGGAGTGAAGACTGCCCTGACAGCAAAGGAGGCTTCGAGCAGCAGGCATTCGTGATGTCTCAGGTCGCTACAGATATCTTTCAGCATCCCCAGGTATCTCTCACTCTGGGTGGACTGTCTTTTCAGCTCTTGCTGTTGAGGAATGGCACATATAGTGACACCTCCCTGAAGAACATAGTTGAACCTTCCAGGCGCTTCACTTCTGAGTCATCAACAGAAGGGAACAGGCATAACAAAACCATGTATCCAGAGGGCTCATCATTGAGATCACTGAGAAGAATAATCAGATTGGCTGATCCGTAAGTCTTGCTTGCTCTGACATTCTAGGTTTTTTTTTTATTTAACACTCACTAAGGGGTAACAAATAAACCAGAAAAGTCAGTAACTGATGGGCTAATAGCAGGGGATGAGAAGCCAATGTTTATTAGATGTCTGGGAGCCAGGCACTGAGATAGGCTATTTACACACTTAATCCCTACAAGAAAACTGTGAGGGAGGTACTAGAAGAGAGCCAAGCACACAGAAGACAGCCAGGGCTGTGAGAAGCGAAGCCACCTAAACACGGTGGTGCTACTGGTTTCCAGCTGAAGAAGGGCTCCTCTTGCTCTACCTTACTCCAAAACTCATGCTGCTTCCATGGGTCTGAGGTTGGCAAAAATACATGTCAAGGAGAAGACACCAAAAAAGCAATGACTGCTAAGTGACAAGAGTCAATCAAGTGACCCATAGAGCTGATACCTTCCTATTTGGGGGATGAGCGATGTTTCTCCACAGACGGCAGGGAAGGCAAAGGTCATCCAGCACATCCTATCAGTTCCTTTGTGTGGCCATTAATTTAATCTGCTTGGTCTAAGAAGGATTTGTGCCTTTCCAGCCTCTTTCCTCCATCCCTTCCTTGCTCTTAGTCTTAAAAAGGACAGGAAAAATGACCAGAATAATTCTACACTGCGAACATTTCCTAGACTCTACCTTTTCCATACCTATCTAAGCACTTGTAACATATCGTCTCATTTTTCAAATCAATCCTGTGAAATAGGTACTCTTATCCCCATTTTACACACCCGAGAAGACTGAGGCTTAGAGTTAAATTGCTAAGTGTCAAAGCACCAAATTGAACCAGGGAGTCTAATTTCTGATTAAGGAGCCTGCATTCTCCTCTACCTTGCAGGATAAGCTTTCAATGTGGTCTTTCTATCTAGATACTGAATTAGCACACTCACTTACTCTCAAGTATTCTCTGACACACACACACACACACACACACCCCTCCCTTTCTTGCTTCTTTTTCCTCTCCCCTTTCTGTTCTCAGAAAAGATTCAGTCTTACCTACAGCAGACTCCCCTCTGTGTCATAGTTTCTTCCACCCCTACCTCTCCCAGGAATCTACAGAAAATCCCAAAGTAACCTGCCAGCACATTTGCCTTTCACTGGAGAAAAACATCCCTAGCCCCCTTCTATTCTTCTAAACCGCACTCTCTTTTTCCCTATCACCAGAAGAAACTGGTCACCCTAGCTTCCTTTAGCAGGGACTTAATACCTTTGTCTATAATATGCCTGTGATCAGGTTGTTTCCTGGACCATTTGGCCTTGAGTTCCTTTTGGAAGAATCACATATTCTGATTGTTCCTAAGTCTATTCCAAATATTTAACCTCAAAAGGGTTTAAAGACAGTAGGTATGTCAGGGGGCTCCTGCTTCTAGATAATTGGAGGCTAAATAAGAAGGCATTTGGAGATCCTGGGATCCTGCGGCTTTACTGGTTTGCAAGAGAGGCAGCTTGGAAAGTCACCAGGCAACTCTGGGCAAGCACAGCCTTGCTTAGGAAGAAAATGCCAAGCAACGGAAATGAGGGACTGAGAGTGGTCAAGTATAAAATGCCTGCAGAGGAGGAAGAGAAATGACCAGGAAAGGAGGCACGCAGCAGCCACAGCCACCATAGCCAGGATGCAGGGATTAGAAATTCTGGTGAATAAACTGAAATGTAAGGACAGCAGTGAAACCTCAGTCCGAGGGTAGAATTGTAAGGAGAATGTGGGACTAAGGTAATGGCTAGTCCAACAGCTGTGTATACAAATGAATAGACCCTCGCATGAGCACAGACACACAAAAACACGCCAACCCTGTCCTGCAACATCCTTTTGACTGCAGCTTAGTTATCCCAAAACTCATGAGCAGCAACCAGCTCTTGCAGAAGGACCCAACCTTGCTTGCTGATTCCACACCACCCTCCCTGCTTCTCCATTCAAAAAACCAACTTTGCCACCTCTGATCGATTGTACAGTAACCAACTCTGGCCAGAGTTTCAGGCAGTGATCCTGGGAAATATCACGAGGGCTATCCAAATTATAACCAATCTCCCTGAACCTCTGACCCTTGGGGGCCTCTGGAGTCATGAGGAAACACTTAGCATCTGCTTTCCTGCTGTCTGCTCTCCCAACTCACCCCAACCTCTCCATAGAGTTCTAACTACTGTCAGACACAGCACCTTGGAGTCTCTTTCCTTATTTGTTTTAAAAACTTATGCTTCCGCACTGGGAATGGGACCCTTAGTGTGTCTTTTTCTCCTTTTCCAGAAGCATTATCCTACCCTGAGGCTGACCTGCCCACTTCCCGACATCAGGCTACCAAAGTCACACTCAGACCTCCTAGTGTTCTCCTTTCTTAGGAGGATCCAACACACAGGGCAGGAGCAGGTGGTGTAGGCCTCCACCAGGCTGTTCATGAGGGATCATTGCTCTCTGTACCCCTATTCTCTTGCTGTGAGTACCTCCCAGGTGTAAAGCTCACCTTCACAGTCTTTGAACAAAGGAGGAAGGGAAGTAAAGCTTCCTTAATAAGTAAACACAGGAAAGCTCCCTTGGGATCCCAGCCTACTACAGACCTCCCAGTTCCTCTTCCTGCACACTTCCTGCCCTTGGGGGGTCTCACCAGGGTCCCTGCCATCCACACTAACTCCCGAACACACAGCCTTGACTCATCCTGCTCCTCATTGTCATCGGCAGCAGCAGCAGCACTGGCAGCTGGTCACTGTTAAGACTCAACAGCACATTCATGGTGTGAGAGAAGGAAACTAGGCTTCCTGGCCAAAGAATGCCCGGGCAGACTGACTAAGGACCTATTTGTTAGCATCAGAGGGCCTGGGTTTGAATCACAGCTCTGCTAATGACTAGTTTTCTGATGGACGCATAACCGTGGGCATTCTTCATCATCTGTGAAATGGGGAAATAAAAACAACTTACCTCATAGTTGTTAGAAGAACTGACTGCCATTATGCAGTGAAGTGCTTATCCAACACCTAGCATGCAGGAGAACATCAATAGCCAGTGGCTCTTTATTGACTGGGGAGAGTCACCATAGTTTTAACCTAGAAACCTGGCATCAAGGCTTGACCATGACGTACCGGGATTTGGATGTAAGTGTCCATGAAGTCCAGTGACCTGACCTGAATTTTGGGGTATCTAAGTTTCTAAAGTAATGGAAAAATGCAAGATAAACTTCTTGGCGTCTAGGATTTAAACTCCTCATTTGTAAGGGAACATGAAATGGCTCTCTGCATGACAGAGGACTAAGGATGTAACTGTGAAGATCAGGGAGGTAACTGTTTCTTTGTAGTGTGCTCCTCTGCTAGAAATCTCTTTCAGCCACCCTCTGAATACCCCTTAAAATGCTGTGTCTTTTGATCAAGGGAGCATTATCCATTTTCACTGTCAGCAAAGCCATTTGGGTCACTGGCCTGGGGATCTTAGTGGTAGGGCCACGATGATGTCTAGTGATAATGAGCATGTGAGAGTCAATCTGGCAGTCCTGCCTAGATCAGTCCTCGTCTCTCAGTGCCTCAGGCGGGCCTGTTGAGAAGGACACAGTTGCATAATGGACACATGTTTTCACTAAAGGGGGCACAAGGCCCTAACAGTATCTCCAGTCACATCACTTCCCCCAGTAATGGTGGAATGCAAAATATGTCTCAGAATGTGATTTGATCTTTATGCCTTTGTAAGATTTCCTCACCAGGTTATTTCATAAAGGGAAAAGAAAAAGAAATCATCTGTCACACTCTCTGAGCAGAATACCTATCTGAAAGGTATGGTCACCAAGCTCCCAGCTAATTGTTTAACAAAAGGTTGGAGCGTTATTTATTTCTCAGATTGAATGACAACATTGCACCAGATGGCTTTGTCTGGAAGCCTTGCTGCTGGTGAGTCAGAAACACACTGGCCCCCTGCCTCCCTTCTCCTCCAGGAGCTATGATTTGCTACGGGAGGGCAGTAGGAATAAAAGACATTTATGTAGCCATATTTGCTTCCTGTCTGTTTCTGTTTACCCACTAGTTTTCTGAGGTCCTTTGCCATATCCTCAAGGGGTGCTTTCCTAGCAGAGAGTACCCCTTTTGATAGAACATCACAAAGAGGGAGGCTACCAATGCCCCTGGTTGATAGCTGAGAACACTCCCCGCATACCCGCAGGGACAGGGGAGAAGAATATCCTGAGTGGTTGTCACAAAGAGATAGGGCAAAGGGGAGGGGTGGGAGGAGGGGAGAACAGACCCAAAGATTGAAGGGCTGTTTACCTTCCCATAGATCCACCGTCTGAAAAATGTCAGTGGTCCTGACGCCATAGATCTCCGCAGCTTTTAGGAACTGGGAGATTTGCTCCATCTGCTTAAAAGCCATCTTTGACTCTGAGATCTTAGGGATGGGCTCTTGTCCTGGTGGGTATAAACTGTTTATCAGCTTGCACAGGACCTGAAGCGGGTGGGGTGGGGACACAGAATCAGTGTTTCCCTTTGTATTCAATGTCATAAATGAGAAGTGAGTCCCTTTCCCACAATACACACAGCACAAGGCACAGCTCACCGGCTTTGGGTAAGAGCAAGTGGTGGGCCCCAGGAAAGCAAAGGTTCAGGGCTGGCAGCCAGGCTCCCACACTATCCCCCCAAAGACTCAGACAGCCCCATTCCCAGGGCTGCACCTGACCGTAGAGAGTCCTAAAACCCATTTCCTCCTTGATCCTCCCTTCCCTTTCTGGGGCAAAATAAAGGCTGTTTACAAATAGGGGATGGCATGAGGTGTGGACATGATTGCACACTTTTAATGGAGGGATGAGTTTGTGACTTTTGCCGTAGGGAGGGTGCATTCTGATCTGCCTTTTTGTAGAGGTCAAAAGGCAGATCAGAATTAGCTTTCAATAAGTCATCCCATCTGTGTTAATGATGTGTTAAAAAACCGAACTTTAATACTGGGTGGTATCCTCACCCAGAGCCCATAACCCAAGTCCTGGGCTACTCAACAAATGCGTGGGGTAGCAGTTATGTAACAGTAAAGCACAGTCTGAGGAAAGATGGACTTGTTTGAATCAGTGGAGTCTGTGGTCCTCAAACCCCCAAACACGCATGAACATCTGTTCAGAACAGTGGTTATCAAATAAGGACTCCCTTCAGGTTCATGAGCGAACCATGCACCCACAAACAGCCATTGAGTATCTCCAGGGAGCCTGGTTCCCAGAAGGAAGGCAAGGAGACCTCCCCCACCCCCATCCTTTGTTTTACTGTGTAACCCGCTGGTTCCCCTGGGAGGAAAAAATGGCCCAGAAGGGCTCATGCACCCAGAAGGCTGCAGAGATCACACGGAAATATTTATCTCTATTCTCAATGGAAAAATCACGAGGGCCTCAAATTTGACGACAACTCAGAAGGAAACTGTGATGCTTGGATGGGTGGAGAATCCTCTGAGCTAGCTAGGGAGAACAAATTTTTCAACCTTGAAGAAATAAAGGCATTCCCATCCCTCCCAGGAGAAAGAGCTTGGCAACAGGAGCTTCTCCCGCGACCGCGCATTGAAAGAAAGGCCTCGGGGAGGGTTTCCCTGTCCGCCACCCCAGCCACCAGGATCGCCGCCTTACCGTCCCGTCCATTAACCATTTCTGAAAATGGGTCCTGCCGGGGGGCGGGTGCTCTATGTCCTCCGCGCACTGCAGGATGATCCAGTCCACCAGCTTGTTCTCCAGGTCTGCGTCGTACTTCTGCTCGATCTTCTCCTGCACCTCTCGGCTTAAGCCGTAGCTCGGGCCCCTGTTAGCCATCCCTGGAAGAGAAGGGAGGACACGCGCGGCATCCACACAATAGCAACCGCAGCGGCGCCCGGGCTCCCTGCAAACGGGTCTGGGATGCGGCTGGGTGTCCTGGCCCAACAGCAGCAAAGCGGGCAGAAAGCCGGGCGTGGTTTAAATCAAGGAGCCAATGAAGCCAATGGGGTTTCACCCACAAACGGGAAAGAAAAGCGCAGCCACGCGCCAGTGGCTCTAGAATAAAACCTCGGCCAGTCCAGGGGGGCTAGAACCCCCTCTCAGTCCCGCCCATCAGGGAGGCGAGAGGATGCACTAGGACTCGCCACCGAGCCCGAACCCCCAGGCAGTAAGAGGGAGGGGGAGTGGTCGTTTCCCTCACTTCTCAGCCGCGCTTTGCCACCGAGGCGGCGGGAGGAGCAGGTAATTAACCGAGGGGAGGAAGGCAGCCTTGACGCACAGCTGCTGCTGCAGCCTAGCCTGGAAGAAAGGCACGCTGATTTGATTTTCTCACGGTCGAGGGGGGTCAAACCAGGGCGGTTGCTAAGAGCCCTCCAAAAGCCAACCCTCCCCTGGGTCGGGTAGGCCTGCAAACCTCCCTCCAGCTGGGAGCTTCTTCCTTGGCGGCACCATTCTTTCCCCTCCTCCGGGGAGACAGCGATTGTCCGCTAGGCGGTGCAAACAGCTGCCGGGGATGAGGGCTGTGGGAGGGTCCATTCCGCCAGCTCTCCTCTGGCAGGGGTAGCCAAACCCCTTTCCCCAGCCCTGGTGTAACAAGGGTCTGCCAGGGCAGGATGGGGCAACTGAGAGCCGCACTCATTTATTCATTCAGCTTTCAGTCCAGCTTCATCCAGAAACTTCCATGTTGTGGGAAATGGTGTGCCTCAGTCTGGTTTTATTTAAGGGATATATCTTTTTAATGCCATTTAAAAACAGAAGACATTACAAGCAATATTTATAAGTTAGCATCCTAACTAAGGACTCTTAAGAGTACAAGAGTTTGGTTTATTTCAATTAAGGACCGTGAAGGCACAACTTAAGACTGTCAGTGGTATGAGAATGTTTGCGCTAGCAAACAAGACCTTGGGAGAAATCATTTGGTTTAAGTTAGCCTGAAATTTTTGTAACAGCCAAGGGGGCTGTCTTCCTAGAGTGTAAGCTGTTTGAGGATAGATAGATTGAGTCTCAGTGGGGTTGTGTAAGTCTCTGGGTACTTTCCATGAAACAACAACAACAAAAGATTAAATATTTGTTCTTTGGTTCATTTCTTCGTTAAACAAGTATTTATTGAGCACCCAACTGCGTCCTAATATTGGATTGGAAAAAAATAAAGCATAGTTCTGGCTCTGGAAAGAATTGATAAATTGATTCAAACACATTAGAAAAAGCAATTCTAGTATGGGATGGTGATCATGGGACAAGAAGGAATAGATAAGAAGCCATGAAGAAATCAATTTTTTTAAATGTATTGAAAAAAATCTCCTGCTGCCTGTGAGTCCTAGACTAATGAAAATTTAATTACTTAGATGATAAGTGAGTGGTTTGCCTGAGAAAAGAGTTAGTGGTCAGTACTTGAAGGCCGGGGAGAAAGAATTCTGGGAAAGACAGACGTTGTGAAACAACCAGAACCCTTTAGGGGAGAAGGTTTGTAAAGAGATAAGGGAAGGGCTGACTAGTGTAGGCCTTGATGCTGCATGGAAATGCAGTTGAAGAAGTTCTAAAGAAGTTCCAGGGACTCAGAGCTTAGGGGGAGAGTTGAGAGACATTAGGGAGATAGATCATCAGTAGAATTATGGAACTAATTAGTTGCATCTTGGGTGGCAGCAATAAAGTTAATTCCAACCTGGGACTCAGGACAGAGGTTCTTGCCGAAAGCATGTATCTTTCTGCATGACTTGAATACCTCTAAAAAAGATGTTGGTTTAATATACAAAACTAGATACAACTCTAAAGGTGCACAGTTGCCTTCCTTTCTCCCCCTCCTGCAGATCTTCTGTACCCAGTGATTCCTTGCAATTATAACAGAATAGCTGATGTGCTTTAAGTGAATGTGGAACCCATGTTTCTGGAGAGGACAGTGGCTAAGGGGTTGGGGCAGCACAGCAAGGCATAGGTTAAAGTGTACAGAAATTTAGAGGAAGAATTTAAAAAAATAAATGCCAGATCTTTTGGGGAAGAGAGGTGTAACAATGAATATTGGCATTTTCATTTCAATTACCGAATACCTACTAGCATTATAGGCTTTTTTTCCCAACAATTTTTCAAGGGCCTGTGTATGTATCTAAGATACAAAACTAATGAATCATGACAGAGTGGTTCAACTGCAAAGTTAAACTTGTAAAAAAATAAATGTTAGGTACTCAGGTTGATACAATTATTAGAAGAGGTCAGGGAATCAGGGTAAAGGTTTGTAAATAAGATGACTTTAAGTACTGAAAGATGAATGGGTATTTGCCAGCTGGATGGGGTGAGGAAGGAGGGTGCTAGAAGGTAGCTAGAAAAGGAGACAGTGTTCTAGTATCAACAAAGCATAGGATTGAAAGGAAGAAGAATGAGACTGAACTGCCAGGCAGTCTCCAGATCATAGAGCAACATGCTTGCAAGTGCCCATGGTGAAGTTTTCAGCAATTTTGAGGACCAGTAATTAAATTCAGCCATTATTAGCAAGTAAATTGTATGAACTTATTCTTGCCATTTTACAAAGCTTAACTATTCAAAACAAATTGCTTGCTAATTTATTTTGCTACACTTTCTCATCACCTCTGTTCTTAGGAATATTTGTGCTTATTGGCTTTATATGGTGTAAATACTTACAATATTGTGCTAGTGGGCATTTCTTCTCAGCTTTGTGATTCAGAGACATCTTGGTAGTGATTTTAACCAGCCACAATGTGTTTGAGCCATGGGTGTTGGCAAATGCTACAAATCCGAGCATTTTTTTCCCCCTTCTGGAGATAATAGTTAAACATTTACTGGCTTTGCATGGACTTATGTAAAATGCAAAGGACTTTGAGATTTTTCGTAGGAAAAGAAAACTGTAAGATCTGATTTGGGTAAAAGAAAAGGATGCTACTAGAATGACTCACAGTTTAACTTGTATAACGAAAATAATGGTGGTGCCATTTGTTGCAAAAAGACTTGTAGGTAGGGGTGATACATAAAGGGGGAAGATAATAAGGTTGGGATTTACTGGTTGGGATTTACATCGCATTTCATTAGGCAGTTGTTTTTATGAGTCTGGAGCTCAAGAGAGAAATCTAAATTGTAGGAATATACTTGAATCATCTGCATGCAAGTAGTAGTTAAAACCATAAACATGGGTGATGTTGCTCAAGGCCAGTGAACAAGTAGCATGAGAAGACTGCCAAGGCTAGAACTCAGGAGCATGTTAACATTTCCAGCTGCACAAAGAGAAGCCCACAAAGGAGCTGATGTGGAAGGTCAGGGATGCCTGAGGAAGAACAATGTCAAAACAAATCTCAACTGCTCTGAGAGAAAGAAGCTGGCTGGGAAATTTTACTCTACCACTGAGTGCACCCCTAGCCTTTGAAAGCAGTAAGTTCTATCAAAAAAGCATGATGGACAAAGTGGGAGTGGTGACACATGCTGTGTTACCAGCTACTTGGGTGTCTGAGGCAGGAAGATCACAAATTTGAGGTCAGCCTGGACAACATAGTAAGGCCCTGTCTCAAAATAAAATACAAAAGGCTGGAGATGGATGTACTCACTGGTAGAACACTTGCCTAGCATGCAGAAGGCCCTGGGTTCAATCCCTAGCAACACACACACTCACCACAGTATAGACAGAGGACCCAGCAACAAACTTCCTGGAAAAAGATGAGAAAGAGTCAGGAAGATCTTCACAGAGAAACTAACGGGCCTCAAACCTTCTGTTGCAGAAGGTGGTCAAGAATGAGGACCATATGGAACTGCTTTCTTTTTCTTTTTCTTTTTTTCATTTTACCAGCAGTTTTGGGGAGATTGGATACATAGCCTCAAGGATACTAATCAAGAGCTCTACTACTGAGCTACATCCCCAGGCATTTTAGATTCTTTTATTAGTAGAAGCAAGTTAAACTGTCAGCAGAAACCTGAATATTTAGGAAAAGGAAGATAAAATGAAAAAGAATATTTTCCCACAAATATACATTTGGTTTAAAAACATTTGCCAGAATTTTTCTAGATAATTCTCTAAATATACCGTTCCATTTTTTCATAAACCAAGTTATATATTCTATGTGATTATTTCCAAACCAAAAAGATGTGTAGTTAAAAGCAATCCTACAAAGGTGTACGGTTGGCCTTCTGCAGCCACAGGTTCCACATCTGAGGTTCCAAGTGCACATTAAAATTCTCTGAAAAAACTGCACTGAATATGTCTAGGCCTTTTTCATACAGAAAGACAGCTATTTATATAGCATCTACATTGTAGTAGGTATTATAAGTAATCTAGAGATGACTTAAAAGCATGCCGGATGTGATGTACATAAGTTATATGCAAATGAGATAGAAAAAGTTAGGCAGTCATAGTACTTAGAATCAAGGGAAAACCGTTTGTTTTTTTTTTTCCTTTAAGATCAATTTGACATCTCCCAATGCTAATGTGAAGGGTCTGGCAAGGTGATTTCAAACGCAAACCCTCCCATCTGCTGAGCAAGGCACCACATTCTTTCTGTTGAGGCCTGAGGTGCAAACCCAAGGCTGGACCCACCAGAATTTCTCACCCCCTGGATTTGGGGGAAGGGAGAGGATGACCAATTGAAGGGTGAACTTCCTATAAAAAGGGGCAAACCTACCTGCCTAATAGGCTTTGTCCCCTTCTCCCACTCTGGGGGAAGTCTGCTCTTTTCCCTATGTTTTAATTTCTATAAAATAAAGTCTGTCTACTACACTTGCCTCGGTGTCCCTCGGTTTCATTCTTCGACTCCGAGAGGACACAACACTGACATCCAGAAAACCGGCATCATAAATGTTGCATCGTTTTACATAAAGAACAGGAGAATCCTTGAAATTTGGTATCCTCAGAAGGTGCTGAAACAATTCCCCTTCCAGAGAAGGGGGGAGTGAAATTTCACCCACCTTTCCCCCTTCTCTAGAAAATAAGGTTCTTTAGATTTTTTCTTAGCTGTTGCAAATTTAATGAATATTAGACACAGTAACTTTGAGGCCTGTCCTGGAAGTTACGAAGTGAGTTTTTCTTAGCTCTTTATGGCTATGCATAATCAAGCTCAAGTCTTGCCCAGAACTGTTATCTTCCTCTCATCCACCCAGGCCTTTCTATTGGCTGCTCAGAGAATGACATATTGTTTAAATTTGTGTCTGGAAATGTTTCCAGGCTTAACAGATGTAGCAAAAAGAAATACATAGCCCCAACCTTCTTTTCCATTGATACTTGCCTTATTCCTTTCCATCGCACATGCCAAAATTGTTGAAGGGGATCACATCACGTTGGAAACAACCCAGATACCAGAGGATAAGGCACACAGGGGCTGCTGTATGTTCATGCAATTCACACGTCGCCGAATACATAGGATGGGGCAGTCCAGGTGGGGGGAAAGCGCTTTGGAGGGAACGTAGACAAACCACAACAGTAGTTAACAACGTATCAGAACGCAATAAATCGCATGGACTTCATCTCATTTTGAATTTGTGATGGTAATCTACGCATCTATGCAAAGCTACATTTTAAAAGAGCTTTCTTCAGATTATGGATTTTCCCTTTTTAACCACTGAATATTTGAACACCGTAAAATTAACATTTTAATTGTGAACCGTGTATTAGGAAAATCAAATTCAGTTCACCCTTCCTTAGCCCTCCCCTATTCCTTGCTTCCATCATGGATTATTTGCATCCTATGTTCTTCCTGGACTGTGGTCTGTACATAATACAAATAAAAGCAAAAAGGTAATGCTTCATGTGTTGTTGTTCTAAATGTACTGTGCTTATTTCATTCTTACACCCTATCATCTAGTTTTATATTATGCCACTTCACAAAGGGGGAAACTGGGGCTCAGTAGTTAACTGCTCAGGTAGAGCTAGTAAATGGGGAGCCAGGACTCAAACTGATGTGCATAGTCTCTGCCCTTAACCACTGTCCATACTGTCACTGCATATATATTATGCACCTCTAATCATACTTCATTTTAGAATTGTTTAACCCCTGAAAGTCTCATGGAAAGAGATCCTTTCTTCTTGCTTTTTCCTAGTAATCTTCATGCCTCTCTGGGTAAAACAGGTCCAAGAACTGCCAGTGCCACTTCTATCAACCCATCTAGCATCTGGTACTGTAGCACACAAATGATTCAACTTATTTATTATGACTTTTCTCTGGTATACAAGATAACAAATGGATCATAGTTTATGTGTGTCAGTGTCCCCAAGACCACCCCCAGGTTCAAAAATTGTCTAGGACTCACAGGATTTAGCTCGTAGTTCTAATCACAGCTATGATTAGAGTGAAAAGGACATACTGCTAAATTAGTAAAGGAAAAAGGCACAGGTGGTGAAAGAAATCTGGGAAAACGAGGTGCATCCTTCCAAGAATCCTCTTGAGTCACAAAGGCTGAGTCCAGTTTGCTCAACAATGAGTACTTTAAAAAAAAAAATAAAAGAGGACAACTTTATTTAGTTTATCATGTGGCTTTTATTGCTCCGACACTTTGTTATGAAAGTGTTCGTGGTGCTGGGGTTTAAAACTGCATCTTCACACATGCCAGGCAAGAACTGTAACCACTGAGCCCCAACAATGAGTGTTTTTAGCAGCACATGTGAAATTTTGTCCACCAGGGAAGTATGTTAGATTCGATGCTGAGGGTTTTTACTGAGGGCTGGTCATGTAGGTATTTTCTGCTTGGCACATACCAAAATTCTGGGCTTCTAGAAGAAAACCAAGTGTTCAGCACAATCCATATTTTGTACACAGTTTAGGCATAGTGAACTGCTTTGATCAGGACTGAGAATGGTAAAAGCTCCCTGAAATCCAAGTTCCCAGATGCCAGCCAGGTGTCAACCTTCTAAAGCAGATCCCTAGAGATAATCAGTCTGCTCTAACACTTTTCATACAGCAATTTTTATCCCAATCTTTTTTCCTCAATGCTATTCATAAATACTCTATTTCATAAAGTATCCTTTGAATCAGGTTTGCTATCTTCTGTCTTCCTCATTAATAAGTTAAATAAATCTATGACTCATTCTTGTTTTATATGAGTCATGTTGTCAACTTAATACAAAGTTTTACTTTGATACACATAACCCAAGCAGGCCACATCAAGTCCAGCCAAAATTAATAGCTAAAAATTATCAACTCAATAGTGTCAAGGCTAACTACAGCAAAAGTTTATTTTACTTATTAAAAAACCCTTTATACTTGCATTTCATATTTTTTTCTGACCATCTATAGAAAGCCTATTAATTTAAGTGGTAATCACTTGACTATTTGTCCAAAGGGCAAAAATAAATGGAAAGTACTTCTGCAAGTAAGCAATATAAAAAGATCAATTTTCTCCTTAGTTTTATCAATCATAATATAAAAGTTTGACATTATTAAGATGAATTTCCCATTTAAATATGACATGTAATTCAAAGTTTAGAAATAAGTCTTTCAGGGCTGGAGCAGTGGCTCAGCGGTTATGGCACTTGCCCAGCATGCACGAGTACACAGGTTCAAACCCCAGCACCCATGTACACAATTAAGTGTCATAATTGTCAGAGCAATGAAAGCCATGTGAAAAACTAAATAAAAATAGATTCTTTCTGTCTCTCTCTCTCTCTCACTGTCCTTCTCTCTTTAAAAATGTCTTTTATCTCACGGTAAAAAGTTATGTCTTTAAAAAACTAAAATCTTAATTTTAAATTCAAATGATATTCTTGTTTTTGAACTTTATTATGCTTCAGACATTTCACATTTATTTCAATGAACATCTTCCTCTCTTTTGTGAACTACATTTTAAAATCAGAAGTAATTTTACAAATTTCCATATGTAATAGTAGCAAACAAAACCCAAAATATTTGTTTTATTAATAAAAGAACATAAGAACTGGCAAGACTAACATATGCACAAGAAAAGTAAACATCTCTTGAATAAAAAACAAAATATTTTAACGGAAAAAAATCAAAGATTGAAGGAAGCAGAAAATATTCTAAACAGCAGCCAGTATTTCTGTCACAATTTGTATTTTGTGCAAACACATCATTAAATAAATACTTTTCTGATATTTACAAAACGGTGGTAAGAGGGAAAACCTTGAAATGTCAGAGTCTTTGATTCTGCTATCTTTCTTCCAATATTCTGAATAGTTTATATACCTATTAAAAATGTGATTCTAGTGAACTATAGTTGAAAGCTTATCAATCAAGTCATCAATAGTGTAAACAAGAAGTTGAATGTCCGCTTTTTCCTTCATTCTATGATCACTGTTTTTTCGGAGGATGACATCTACATCTGTGCTGATGACTCGGTCAGCAACCTGCATGGATGTATGCCAAGGTATGATGTCATCTTTCATGCCATGGAGCAATCTTATAGGACAGTTCACAGGGATAGGGCTATGCAACAAGCAGTGATGCTCTGCTTCCTTAATGAAACTGTACTGAATGTGATAAAATCCTTCTTCATGGTATTTTGATGGCATGGCCCACACGCCTTTTATCTCCACTTCCTTTTTTACCTATTGGAGAAAAATGAGGAAAACAAAAGCATGCATTAGCATTAACACATGCAACCGTCTCAGTCTCAGTAAAGTAGTCCTTGAGTAAGAGGATGCAAGTATAACAATAGCAATTATAAAAAATTAAATACTGTGTGCAAGTTGTTGTGACAGGTACCTTACATATTTTATCTCATAAGATCCTGATAATAATTCTGTCATTCCATTTCTACAAAAGTGGATATTAAGGTTTAGAGAAATTTTTTAAAAATTGTGATAAGAGTTCAAAGCTAATGATTATTAATGGCTATGCATCAAACTTAGATTTATCGACTTTTATCATACTACTTCTTAAATTAGATTGGTGCCTCACTCCAACTGAAAGGGAAATGAAAAGGGAGAAAAGTATAAAAGTTTCTAGGAATTAGTTCAAGAATATACTTAATATTTAGATAAAATCAAATCTTAGAATAAAAGAGATTTCAAAATCATAAAACTAAAAGAACACATAAAAAGTACAGAGAATAGGAATAGGGTAGGGGAAGAATCTAGCATAGAACTAAAAATGAAGAATAAGATAGCAGTGATTCTGGGAAAATCATGCATGTGCTCATGCAATTTTAGGTTGAAGGTAAAAATGTATAGTTTCTACTTCTCAGCATCCTAGGAATGAGGGGAAAAAAGTGTTTGGTTTGGATAACATAGAAGCCTTCCAAATACTTCCTGAAAAACTGAACAATATTGTTTATAATTTATTCGTCTCAAATAATTTTTATTTTATTTATTTATTTTTATTATTTTCATTATCAAATGATTTTAAAATTAAAAATTGGAATTTTGAATGACTAATATGTATGCTTATAGAAAGCATACAAAATACAAAAAAGTACATTGAAAAAAATCACTGTAGGGGTGAGAGCAGTAGCTCAGTGGTAAAGTGCTTGCCTGGCATGCTTGAGGACCTGGTTTTGAACACCAGCACTACATACATAACTAAGTGTCAGAAAAATAAAACCAGATGAAAAAATAAAACTAATTCTCTTTCTCTTGCATTCACTCTCTTCAAAACAAAAAATCACTATACATAATCCTGCCTCATGGAAATAATCATTATTTCATTATAAAGTGAAATCATTAAACAGTGAAAAAATTTCAGAAATAAGAGATAAGTAAAAGGAAGAGCAGCTTTGTAGCTTTAGCCGATAGAAAATAATATAAGAACTTGGACTATGCAGACGATGCTACTGCTTAAGAAACTGAGAACATGAACTAAGAACAAACTTAGAACACATGATATATGGCACAGATTTCAATGAAGAACTAGAGGCAGAAGTCAATGACATTCTACTATTCAACATTACATACTTTATTTTCTTCTTTTTATTTCCTTCCTTCCTCCTCTTCCTGAATTCCCTATAATGATAGTTCTCAAACTTTACCTTGGTGGCTTGTTAAAATAGATTATTAGGTCCACATTCTCAATACCTAATTCAAGGTAAAGCTCAAGAATTTGCATTCCTAACAAATTCTGAGTTCATACTAATCTGCTGGACTGAGGTCCATACTTTTTAAACCACTGTTCTAGACTGCTTTTCATTCTTTAATTTGTGTCTCAGGCCTGCCAGGAGCTTAGTTCCACAGGTGAAATTTAGGGCCCAAGGAGAATCCAATGAATTACAAAACGAAGACAAATATACAAAAATGAACAGTTGTTACTCATTATTTTTTTAAATCTTTCCAGACAAATGATATGCTTAAACATATGACCAAGAACAGAGTACAATAAACTAGCTATCTTGCCAGTTGTTTCAGATACCTCATTTGTGTCATGATCTGATGAAAAACATGCCAGTAACAAAAATCACGCCCCCCCCCCGTAAGAATTAGGAGTAGAAAAAGAATGCCAACACTGTAAGTAACTAGGTCAGAAATGACCAATTTTATCTGTGAGCTCTGACTGATTTTAATGTCTATCTGGAGGATTTGAGGCTCCTTTCAGGCTAAAAAAGTTTTGTTTTGTTTTGTTTTTAATAATTCTTTAGCTCAGCTGAACATGGTCATGGAAATAGGTACTATTGCCTGGATGCCACAAAGTAAGAATAAGAGGTACAAAAAAAGATCATGATATGTGATCCAAATAAATAAATGTAAGTAATAAAAAAAAGTCTTCCTTAAAAAAGAAATCACGAAGTATGATTTCATTATTAACGTCACCCAAATACTTGGAAGAATGATTTGCAGGGACTGTGAAATAAAGGAAACCTTAAGCAAGAGACCAACCAAACCTGGTAAACAGACTGTACAAAAGAAGCAACGAAGAAAACAGATGAGCCAGCATAATGTCAAGAGACAGAAGATACACAATAATATTCAGAGAAAGACAAAGCAGTAGTAGAATGACCGGTGTGCCTTAGGGGTTGCCAAAGTGACTTGTGCCTTACCTCAACAGGAAGCTGATTGAACTGCGTCACTAGGCTATCTGCAGCTGTAGCTACCCCAATAAGAGCCATGACCTTGTCTGGCCGTGCAATTGCAGCATGAAGCATAAGCCATCCACCAAGGCTAGATCCAACCAGTATCTAAAAATAAATTTATGTACATTGTAAGGGGACTGAGTAGTTTAATAGAAATGTATGTAGCTTTTTCTTCTGTATCCACATAGCTCCCAGACTTTTAATATTTGGCACAAAGTAAAATTAAATTATAATTAACTTTGTAAAACAGACTAAATTATGAAAATTGTATGCACAAAGAAAAGTAAATTGCTTACTTTTTATTAGAAAGTAAAAATGATGGAACCATTTTATTTATTTTTTATTTGTTCAGCATGTTCTTACATATTGGAGGGATTCATTGCTACACATTCATATATGCGTACATAATGACAAAGTAACTTGAGCCCGATTTTATCCAGCTTCTCCCTTCTTCATCCACACCCTTGTCTCCAATGTAATGTCCCTATATTACACACATAAACATCCATATAAATGTAGATGGAACAATTTTAAATCAAAATTGTTCATAAAACTTTTTGTTAGACATTTAAAACATTAAATTTTCACATCTAAGGAAATAGCTCGACTACTATGAGGCTGGTCTGTAATTATGATATTTAATAAAAATAGTCACCTGTGGTCCTTCAGCTAATTCGTCAATTATAGAAAGAACATCTTTTCTCCATTTCCCCACCGTACTTTCTTCTAATTTACCATCTGAATATCCAACTCCTGAGTAATCAAACCTGAAAAAAGTAAAAATACATATGGATACCTAAATGTTTTTATATCTATTTGCTTATCTAATTTTTAAGATAGTACACTGTTATTATAACACCAAAAATATGGTAAAATATCATTGTCGGTATGTATTTCAGCAAATTATATTGGCTTAATCTTCAAATACCTTCCATTTCCAATCACATCCTTACCTGCTCTAGTGTTTTCAGTTGGCCCAAGTCATTATCACCTCTTCAATGGACTAATACAAAAGCCTCCCTGTAAATCTGTTTCTAATTTTCACTTGCATATTGTATTCTCCATGTGGCTGAGTGATCATTTTCAAACAAATACTATGTCTTACACAAACCCTCCAAAGGCTTTCTATAATCCTTAATAAAACCCAAAGTCGTTACCATATTTTGGACCCTGACCAATTCTATAATTTCACTTCTTTTCTTTTTCCCTCCCTTTACTGAACTTATAGAACACAACACACTTGTTCCTGCTTTCCCCCTCTATATGGTATATTCTATCTGCAGATATCCACTGGATTGCACTCTCACTTCTTTCAGGACTCTGGCTCTAATACTACACCCCCAGAAAAGCTTTTTGGCTGTTCAATCATTAAAACTGTGTTTGTTTCATCATTCTGTTTCCTTACTCTGTTTTATTTTCTTCATAGCACTTTTTACTACTTGACAGTTTAAGATACTTGACCATTTATTTGTGGCCTCTCTCCTACACTGGAATGGAGGCTTCAGTTGGGCACACACTGTTTTGTTTACTTTTGCTTTCTCAGTGTTTAGATCAGTACCTTTCAAGTGGTAAGTGTTCAATAAATATTTGCTGAATTAATGACAGAGAGGAGACCAGAATCATATTCACCATCATGAACCCATATACTCCCCTTTCCAACTTTCTATCCAGGCTTGGTCTATATGATCTGCAAATTTCACCTCTCCTTCAACATCCCAATTCAATAAATCATACCTTGCCCACAGATTCTCCTAAACCCCAGTCATATTAAAATTAAACTAGTTCTATTTCTCAGACAAATGCTTTCATAACTTTGAGCCTTTGAATGCTGCTCCACTGTCTACAATGCCTTCTTTCCCAACCCAAATTCCTAATTCTCCTTTAAGTCATGTCATGTTAACTTATTTTTGCTCTTTTCATTCTTTCCATAGACATGGAAACTTCAGACTATTACGAAATCTACTAAAGGAATAAAATTAGAAGGAAAAATTTTTAAAAATTACTTTATTCAAATATCAAAGCTTTCTTGCTTTTCTGATTCTTAAAATCTAGTTGAAGACTAATGAATCTGTGTTTTAGGGTAAATGAAATAGATACGTGAGATACAGTATATGCATATTCTGTGTAAGGGATTTTTAAGTGATGGAAGGAAAAGGAAATTAAAATTTTCTTTAGTTTTGAAATGAAATGACTTCATATCCTTGGGAAATCTGAACCAGGCTGTCACTGTAGTATAAATCAGTATTGTTTCCTTGTCAATCCAGAGTACTAAGATCAACTAGGGAGAAGAGAGGAGAAAAAGACCAGAGATGCCCTGCTTGGTGGGCAATGAGCTATCACTACATGCTGCACCTTTTACAACTGCCTCCCAAATATATGGTGAGGATGCAATATACTTGTGGAGTTCTTTCATGAAGAAAAAGACAGGAATACCTCAGAAATACTGCAGGTTCAGTTTCAGATTACTACAATAAAGAGTGTCACACAACTTTTTGGTTTCTCAGTGCATATAAAAGTTAGCTTTACACTGTACCATGGTCAATTAAGTATGCAACAGCATTATGTCTAAAAGAAAGTACATACCTTGATTTAAAAATACTTTTTTTCAGCTAAGCTGTTGGAAAAATGGCAATGAAAGACTTGCTTGGTGCAGGGTTGCCATAAACTTTCAATTTGTAAAAAATGCATTAAAATATTTAGTGAAGCTAATAGATTGATTATAAATAAAATAATATATAGTTCCATCCACTGAGTCTTAATCCAGACAAAAGATGCTAATTCAAACACAATTAGCATTTTTCACTCTTTTTTTCTAGTACTGGAGATTGAACCTGTGAATGCTTTACCATTGAGCTAAATCCCCAGTCCTTTTTATTTTTGACATAGGGTTTTGTTAAACTGCTGAGGTTCCTGATAAATTGTAAAGGTTGACCTTGAATTTGTAATCCTCCTGCCTAAGCTTCCAGAGTCACTGGGATTATAATGATGTGTAATACAACTTTGTTCTACAGCCTCAATTCTTCAGGGACATAGACCCAAATTAAAAATACTACTAAAAATAATTATGAGAACACTAGCCTGAGAAACAAACATATGTTAAATGTCATATGTTATATATGTGTGTATGTGAATTCTGACTCCATTATTTTACTTTAGGCAATGTGATAAGTCATTATTAAACCATTTTCACATGGCCATATGTATCATTTCTTATATAATTAACTAATCATTTCATCATTTAAGATCTAAAATTTATAGTGAAAATTACAACAAAAGTAAAATGAGAAATTGGAAAAATACATAAATAGGAAATAACATCTCTTATAGTAGACTAAAATGCAATCAATAATTAAAAGTATTAGACTCTGATAAGGGCAAATAAAAAGAAATCTGATCAAATTAAAAATTTGTAAGAAGTGGACTATAATTTATAAAGGTAGACCTTGTAAGATCCAAAATGCAGAAAATCCATTGTGTCTCACAGAGAGATGGGAACAGGTTTAGCTCTCTAAAATTCTCTCTCTAAAGGCTCAGCTAAAATTCAAGAATCAGTATGGTGATTGTTAATTCAAATTTGGGTGGAATCAAGAAACAGTAATGTATGGTATGATGTTCTGCTCAGGGTAGCCTCCCTCCCTGGATAAAGCTTTCCTTTTATCTAAATCTTAATTATTCTCAGTGCTCCTCTATGAAATCTTTTCTATCTATTTCAATCTTCAGTTTTTTTCTCTCAGCTTAAGAGCATATTGCTCTTTTAACAATCACATTCTGATGAGTATTTTTGCCCAATTTCTTATCTCTATTTTCTCTACTCCAATTGAAAGCATCTTAAGGATAAGTACAGTTTTCTAATTCTTATATTATTCAGAACACAGCATAATGCTAGAGAGTTTATTTTTAAAAATACCCATTTTCAGAATAACAGTTAAGTCAGAAGAGATTTTAAAGAGTTCTGACAATGAACATGAAACAATTCTGATAATTTGATAGAGGGGAAAAAAGATTAAATCCACAGAATTGACATAATTTCTGTGAACAGGTTGGACAGAGAATGTCTAGTTATATTTTCTAGAACTAATGAATATTAGTAAAATTATTCTAAACACTTAGATGAATAGATTTTTAGGCAGTTTAGTGCTAACAGAGAACTCAAAAATTATATTTAGTTTAACCTCCTTTTTTTGGATGACAAAATTTGGTCCTGTGTTTACTGACTGACTTGTCACCTTTATTGATAGAATTTACTTTCCAGCTCATAATTTTTGAATTCCAGGCCAATACTCTTTGACTCAACCACACTCACCCTGTTGTTAAATTAGATGCTAAATAAATGACTGCTATAGATAAACCTGACAACAAAGTGAATACATTATTTTACTAATTTAATTGCTGGTGTGAAAATTAGGAAACATAAACTTAATTTTCAGTTTAACACCACCTATCTCTATTTATGCTCATAAATATTAAGATTACAGGAGTGAAGAAAAAAGAAAAACTCAGCAAAAATGTGAATCAGTCAATACTAATTTTACAATACTTTTAAGTATGTATATTGCTTTCAGATACTTTGTGTGTATGCTTTTGACACTACTACAGGCACGAGACACATCTCTGGAGATTTGTCAGAAACAACCCTGGAAGTTAAGAACTAAAGAGAGTGTCAAGAAATCCTTTAGGGAAAAAATATTGCCAAAGAGAAGAGCAAGCCCTGACTGGTTCTTTTTTATAGTGGAGCAGACATAACTTTCTCAGAATACTGAGGATGCCACATACACACAAAGTGCTGGAGATTTAACACAAAGCTAAACACATTTTGGCAACTGAGCTACACCTTCAACCCTAAACACACATTTCAGAAGGCAAGAAACAGTGGTCAAATAAATCCTTATGTGTCCAATGGAAAAACACAACAAAATCACAAGAGATTACAAGAATGCCAAATAGTATACCTGCTTTTCTTTTATAAATTATTATATATAAAGAAACTAGTCATAACTAGTTAAGATATCCTTTCCTGTTGTTAGTTAGCACAAAGACCTTTAAAAAAGGTCTTTTAAAGGTTATTTTTACAGTGATCCCAAACCACAAGATTGGGATGGAGTGGTGGCTCAGCAGTTACGGCACTTGCCTGGCACACACAAGTACATGGGTTCAAACTCCAGCACCCACGTACAGAACTAAGCGCCAGAGCAACGAAAGGCATGTGAAAAACTCAATTAAAAAAAAAAACAAAAAAACAACAACCTGATTCTCTCTGTCTCTCACTGTCCTTCTCTCTTTAAAGAAAAAAAAAGTTCACAGAGCATTAAAACAAATTAATCTAGAAAAATGCTGGCATTTACTTCAATTGGTTACAGCAGAAGTAATTCTACATCACCACACTACATACTAGCAATGTTCTCTGAATGCGCTGTTCCTACCTTATGTAAGCGTGACCTAGAGATTTGCAAAAGTCCTCAATCGCCAATGCTTTTGTACCATTCATATTAGAAAGATAGCCAGGGATGAAGATAATTCCTGGACTTTTGCCTTTTAGCCTCTTATAAGCCAGTTTGGGGAGGTCCGGTCGATTAAGGAAAGAGGCTGATGTCTTTTGTCTGCAAACTAAACAAAGTACACAAAACAAATTATAATTTGCAAATTTTTTTTGAAAATCATATATATTAAATTTTAACTTTCTTAAACCATTGATATTAAATACTAATTCCATTTAATAGGAAAAACAGACTAAATTAACAAGTACTAAATTAGTCATAGCATAAGAGTTTTAGTGTTAAAACTGTCAAAACCAGTAACTTCTTTGGGCAAGGTCCAATTTTTATTCTTCCAAATTATACAATGAGGCAGAAATGTCAAGGCAACAAAATACAGAGATGCATAAAAAAAATTTTTTTTCCTGTTGCTGCTGCTATATGATCTAGTCTCAACGGTGCTGATGAACATTCAGATTTAACGACACTAGTTAGAGCGCTCTCGGGAGATCTGTCTTCTTTTTTTATTGGTGGAGGAGTTTCACAACCTCTAATTCTTGAGAAATTTTCCAAAGGGGAAGTGGGGCACCGTTTTCATAAATGGCTCCCACTTACCCATCCCACCCTGAAATTCACAGATGGTCATAATTTTGTATTGGCTGAGATGGGTTCAAGAGCAGTTTCTTTATCATTAATCTTGAATAGCATGTAATATTGATTTTAGAAAAAGATTTCTCACAGGACTCTGTAATCACTTTGTGTTGATTTGGTTTTTCATGAAGGATACACATAAATATTAAGGTAATTTAAGTAGAGCAACACAAATGGTGAATTTTACAAAGTCCATTTAAAAAAAAAAAGACATTTTCCCTACTATAAAATCAATGTTTGATCTGTAAAACTAAAGTTGAAAGATACAGTATTTAACAACCCCGCTTCACTTTTTCCTTGCAAAGTCATTACATTTGTATACTTCCTTAGTTTTTTTCTCTGGATTATCAAATTCCTTTTATATTAAATGGAGCCTTCCTACACTTTCTTAGGGCTAGTAAAAACCTCAGTCCTTTCCATATGGGCTGCTAAAAATTTTCCCCATCTTGTATTTGTTATGTTGATTTTTAAAAAACACTTTATCTGAAGGCTTTAATGCTATCCCCTTTACATGTAAACCTGTTTCAGTTTCAATATATATAGAAATATGTCCAGTTTAAAGCCTTAGGTGAAAAACTGGCCTAGTCAGGGTCATTAATGTTGTCAGCATATTGTATCAACAATTGTCATTTTCCATTTCCTCATTTAAGCACTCAAAAAACTCCTCTCTCATTTTCCAGTTATTACCTCCCAACACAAGAATTTTCCCAAGACAATTACAATTTATTTAAAGTGGACGTATACTTATCCATAAATAATTTTTGTACCATGAGGATTAGCTGAAAGCTTGGTGTATAAATGCTCAGTAATAGTTTCTAAACAGAAGAAAAGAGTATTTTACTTTTTTTAAAAAAAGAGAGAAGAATCAACTTTATTTTTTCATCTGGGCTTTGTTTCTCTGACACTTAGTTGTGTATGTGGTGCTGGGGTTTGAACCTGGGTCCTCGCACATGCCAGGCAAACGAACCGCTGGGTCACAGCTCCAGCCCAGAACCAAATGTTACTATCAGATTCTCAAAAATGACTTAATATCCAACTAGGAAGCACTGGCCTAAGTGGACTTCCTAGGAACTCCAGAAGAGGAAAAGCAAATGGTTGTAATTCTCTCGTGTGGCAATTCTAATAAGTGGGCAAGGGTCACCCGCTGGAGGGCTTGAGAAAGCTTGTGAAGCCACTGCTGAGTCAGCGGAGAACACCATCAGGAATATCTGCACGACCTCATTTGGATGATGTTTTAGTATTTTACTCTTAACGAACGGATGGACGTGCTATACCTGGCTAGTACTTACACTAACACACATTTTTGGTGGTGTACAATTAAAATAAGTTAAATCGACTATGTAACTTTTTACGCTGAAAACTAAGGGTCTTCAGGTACCTTGCATCTGACAGTTACTTGACAAGGGTGTGAAAAAGACAAAGGATATAACTTAAAAGACTGTGTGTGTATGCGGTTCTCTGATTTTTTGGTCCGAAACATTTTTTCCCCTTGTAACAATTATGGCTCCTTCACTAGGGGCGCATCAAGAAAACAACACTAGAAAATTAGGCTTAAAGAGGGCAGCAGCGACACTTTTTAAAAGAACATGTCTCATATTTTAAGTTTCAAGTAATAGAAGCATTTTAAATAATAACAACCCGCGAAGACCTAGAAGCCACTAAGAATCAAGTGCATTAAAGGCACAGCTTAATTTCTCCTTTTGCTAGCGTTTAACGCAGAAAAAGCAGGCAAGCAGAGGGCAGGAGCTCCTTAAGCCTGCAGAGCGTCAAACGCCAGCAAGAACTCGGGCTTCCGTGAACACTCACTGCAGGGCCCCACCAGAAATGTACAGAGCTTCCTGACCTGGAGTGCTAAGGAGAACACTTCTGAACCGAGCGCCAAGCATGCACTGCACAGGCAATGACCGAACGCGGAGTGTTCCAAAGAACGCATCTCCTCCTGCCTTTCCCACACTAACCTGGGGGCCACCGGGGCGCCCGCTGGGGCTTCCGTGGAAGTAACGCGCTGAGGCCGCGGTGTGGGCCAAAGGCTGCCCAGCCCCAGCTCCGACAGAGCACCCAAGCCGCCACGGCGGCCAAGCCCACACCGGCCATCTTCCCAGCTGTCCCTGCGCCGGGCACCGCTCTTCAGACACGCGCACCACGCACCGCTCCCAGGTTGCGCATGCGCAGCTCACTGGAAAGCGGAGCCTGCTAAACCGTGCTGCTCCGAGCTGGCTAGACCAGCGGGGAGTGTGCATGCGTACAGCGCTGCGTCTCGCCGCTTTTTCTTTCTTTCTTTCTTTTTTTTAAGATAGGCACAATGAGAGAGAGAAAATCCATTTTATTTAGTTTTTCAATTTGGCTTTCGTTGCTCCTACACTTGGTTGTGTACGTGTTGCTAGGGTTCGAACCGCGTCCTTGCACGTGCCGGGGCCTCTCCAGCCCCTCTTTGGTTATTACTGTTGTTTCTGCTGTTAGGGAAATCTGCCTATGATAGTTCATAATACTTTGGCCTTGGGAAGCTGCTTACTCAGCTGGCTGCTGAAAACCGGGAGAGGAACAATATCCAGCCTTCCATCCTCCCAAGGAGCCTGGAAGGGAACAGAGGGCTTGCTGCATCCCAGGTTCCCCTGACTGCTGCCTGAAATGCTTCCAAACTGCGGCCGTAATCCTGAAGTGTGTGAGATCAGACTTCTGACCTCTTGCCCATTTTCAGTTTATACTTTTTGTTCTAGTGTTCCATGTGTCTGACTACTGAGTTAGAGTTATTCTGATCCCTTCTTAGAATATGGAAAAATAAATTCCCGAATTAAATCATCTAAACAGAAGAATAAAACTAGGAAGCGTAAATAAATTTTAGTAGAATATTTTATAATCCAGGGATTGATGAGCATTTTTAAAGCAATACTTGAAAATCCAAAGTTATACAGAAATAAACATTTTTATATGAATTCAAACATTTTTAATGGTAAAAGGCACCTTAAGTAAAATGAGAACCTAGAAAACAAGATTTTGCAGCATAGATATATTAATTCTATTCAGCTTGCTCATAGAAATAAAAAAATCAAAATTTCAATAAATTAATCAAAAGCTATGAATATACAGTTCATATAAATAAACATGATGCTTCACTAATTGAAAACTGAATTTAAAAAATAATATGCCATTTTTTCCATGCACCACACTGACAGGAATTTAAAAGAAGAGCTATTTGCAAAGATGCTGGAAACTATCATTTCTGTGTGGTTTCTGGGAGGATGAAATGCTAAAATCTTGTCAAGTCATCTGGTTACATTTATTACAATTTAAAATATGCATTATTTTCAATGCCCTTTGACCCAGTACCCTCTCTTTTGTGACTACTTTATTGAAAACACTCATGCAAAACACACACATACACCAGTCCATTTACAAGCATGTTATCTTTTACAACACCATAACCATTTTTAGAGCCAGATAAGAAAAAAACTGGACATTAGAAAAATAGATAAACGATGATATAAAAGTTTCTGGATTTAAACTTGTACATTCTTGAAAGTAATTTTTGAGGGCCTCAATATCAATCAATAAGGCCTTCTCTAGTATTTTTCTGCTTAAAAGTTACTGTGGCTGGTAATACTTTGGGTGAAATCACTTTACTACTCTAGATATAAATTTTGGATCTGTAACTGGTGCCAGAGTTAAACGCAAAGGGTAGATATGGTAAATCCTGCGTCTTTGGAGTCTTAAGAATCTGTCCTGTTGGAATAAATTGGAAAAGTTGGATAAATAAAGACAAATAGATCTCTTTCTTGAGAGGTGTACTCTCTCTCAAATAGGAAGGACACAGAGTAATGACTTAATTTCAGCACATAACTGCACAAGATGTTGACTTATTTTGATAGCTTTCCATTAGGCCTGTTGTAGAATACAAAGGGACTGAATCACAAAGGGATACCCAAGGAATGTTGCTTCATCATCCCTAGTATTTTAACAACAAAGCATTTCTTTTAGTTTCTGGATAATTGCAAAAATTTTCAAACATTCCTCTTTCTCTTTTATTTTTTTTTCAGGTCTTTCCTCTTGCATCGATCGTATGTGCAGAAAATAGTGGGAATCATCACGGTGGAAAAAACACTGCACACACACACACAAAGGCGAACCCATGAATTGTTTCTTTATCAATTCCTAATCTAGCTAATCAGGAACATTCATGGCTATGACAAGTGAAAATACTTTTACTGACAGTGATGGGCTTGAAGTAGACCAATTTGTTTTAATTCTGGTCACCTACTGTTAATGTTGCCTCCATTAACATACAAAGGGATGAAGGGACATATTGTTGAGGGCAGTTTTTCTTTCAGAAATCTGTCAGGTCTCAGTTCAGCCAGACAAATGAGGTCCCCATCAAGTAAAACCTCAAAGCTTTACTTCACATTTGCATCTTTTTCCTCTCGGAAAAAAAAATAAGTAAACAGTTCTTGCAATCCCCAGTTATAACTGCATCAATGCAAAAAGACAATAAGATGTAAGATTTTTTCAAGTTTTATCTCATTTTGTAAGCAATAGGAATGTGACCAGAGATACTTCCAATTACTTATTTATGATTTAGAAATCGTAACGTTAGCACACAACACTTTTTATGTGGATTCTACAACTAATGTTTGCATCTATTCTCCGTCATGTTACAGGTAGGTAACTTCCCAATGAGAGAGGAGTTTACTTTCAAATGTGAAATCAGCTCAACATTTTAATCCATACTCAACATATTTAACACACATATTTGAAAAGTTTACATCATGCAAGTTGATTAAAATACCCTTACAATCCTATGACGATAATACAGTACAGAAAAGTTGTTGTCTTTCCATGAATCAACAAAATCTTAGCAATTACATTTCATTCTCTTAGATTACTAATGAGTTTAGAGGTGATCGCTACAAAATCTGATTTAAAAAATATCTTCTACAAATCATGATTTTTGTCCTTCATGATTCAAGTAAAATTTTGTGTCATCCAGTTGCAAAATGTTATTGGCAACATTTACGCATGTATACAAACCACAATGCAAAATAAAAAGAAAATTGTACCCAGTCAGGCCTGACAAATTTTACAGACACTTCTAATCATTTCATTTTGTAAGTAACATCATTATTTTCTACTTCTATTTATTTGCCATGTTTGGGAAAGAGTACATTCAATACTTACAAACACACAAAACATGAAAAACTAGAATAAATGACATTCGAAAAACCATTATAAAAGAGACTTGCCTGAAGTCATTTCATTCAACAAAATTAATTTAACTCTAAAAAACAAAAGCTAATTGTAAAGAAATACACAATTATTACAGACAATGTTAAGTTGAACTTTGCTTGCCTTTTTATGGAACTACACCATTTCTGCAAATAGATATTTAAATTACTATGTTCTTTGGTGAAAATAGAGCTCTGATTTCAGAGTTAAGTCATGAGAGGGTGCAGTTAGCAGGTGTGCTCCATAACAGAGGAATCAGACAATCTGAAGAAGATCTGCTTCTGGCTCCCTTCATCCTCAGCACCAGGAATGGAGAAATCTTCAGCAAAATAAGCTCCTAACACCAAATGGTCTCTTTTTTAAAAATTGTCCAATGTGAGAGAACATCTGTTGTCTATAGTGGCTATTTTTTTCTGAAACACAGCTTTTTTTTTGTCTTCTTTTACAAGAAATGGTTTACCATGTATGTACAGTAGCTTATAATGGTGGTGACATTGCAAAGTCAATTTCCTGGGAACTTGATGGCATAAAAATATCATTTTAAAATACAGACTAACACTAAATGGAGTTCATTACTTGAAACTAGTATTGTTGAACAGAAGTCATACCAAGTCTTTGGTTTTGGTGCAGTACTTAAAAATTAAAGGAAAATTCTTCAAACATATTCCCCTCTATGCCCTTATTCACTTGTATTTAAAAAGAAATGTCAATTGATTAAAAATAATGCCAATGGAAATGATTCAGGTGCTAAAATAATTCTATACTTCCAAGTACATATATACAGACATTTTGTAAACTGTTTATTTCACCAAAACCAACAACTGGTAAAAAATACTTTAAAAGAAATATTCATATAAGTAATCCTATTTATCAAAATAGTGTTTCTCATAGGAGCTTCAAATCTTTTGCTATGTATGATCAAACTTTGACTTAAAGCCCCTTTTTCCTTTTCGTACGAAAGACCTCTTGATATGAAAGGCGTTCTGAGTGTGTAGTGTTGAAGGGATGGGTCTGTTGGGCCTTGCCATCTGGGATTAAATATGGCTTCATTCTTGTAAAGGATTATTGCAGTCTGCCCTGAAGTGGACGGGTGCTTCAGTTCACTACAACAAAAAGTGAGTGTAACCTTCTGCCCCGGTAACTATCACATCCATCCAGATCCGCATGGCTTCTGGTGATGGGGCCACCATATAATAGATTCTATCATGCGTCTTGACGCTAAAGGTGAGTAATGGATTAGGACTCTAAAATTAAAAGATGAAAAAGAGTGTCAAACAAGCATCTTGAAGTTAGAACAATAAATACACAGGCAAAAGTGAAGACTTCTTTGTCTTTAAAAATTCCTCCTTATAGAAATTTAAATAGGCATTAAATTTGATTAACTACTATTTTTCTGGTCTTTCTGCACATGATATCTCATGCAGAGCTAATTCTCTTGGTGGCTAAAGCATGGTAGTTAGCTGACAAGAGGTACTTAATAAGCAGTGGCTGATCTTCTAAGCTCTGTTAAGATCTTACAAAATTATCATCCCCCTCGTAACTATATGGTAGCTCCTTCCCAGAACAGCTGCAAGGTCATCTTGCTGGGCCTCCCAGACTAATGTTTACAATATTCCTCACTTTATCATGACTTTTTTTCCTCTTCAAAAAGAAACACCTGTCCTACTTATTACAATGTTAATTTTCCAGCACCATTCTGAACATATCTATTTGTAATGCTAAAACATCAAATGTAAGTTGCTTAAAATCCAAAAATATCTTTTCCCTAACTTAATGATGCCTTCAAATTGTGCAAATTTAGAAAACTGATGCTTACCTTATTAGCATTCTTGAGGTGATCGTAATACACTTCTTCAATGGCTTGAAAATATATTACTCCTTTTAATTTAGCTTCATGCTTGTCTGTAAGGATAGATGAATATTTAGTACTTTATCACCACTGATGGGCAGGAAAATTGTAAATTCATTAGTATTATCATCACTAACGTATTTATCTAGCATTTGAATTATCTAAGATTAATTCAGATAGCGTGGGTTAGTGCATTACGCTTATTGTATATTAAACCACAGCAACAGCAATAACAACAACCAAAACCCATGAGATGCCCAGCTCAAAACCAAAGGGATGCAATGATTTCATTCAGGGATCTTCCGCCAATTGGCAGTCAAAAGAGAATCCAGAACTACTGACTTATCTATCAGGTGAGCACATAAAGTGGAAACACTATTGAAAGCCATACAAAAATTTCCCCCACATTCTCCAAGACTGTCTCCATGATGGGAATGCTAATATGCAGGTCTGTTGTAATGAAATCCTTATGTGTTTTTATTTATAATTTAAATAACATTTTATTTATATTTCTTTATCAAACTTTTCTAACATGCTTAAGTTTTTTCCCATTTTGAATGGACTTCCCATCAGTAATTTATTACTCTTTCAGGGCAGCATCTTTTAACCTTGTTTCCAAAGATTTCATCAGATTTAACTCTAAAAACAAACATAGAAGAATAACAACAACAATAACAAAAACCTGTTATTTACTAGGTTCTTGAAATATTTTTTAATTTGAATTCTATGAAGATCATAATGCATGTAAGCCTATTATGGAATTATAAAAGTATGGAAAAGGAGAATTAAAAATGCAAAAATCCTCTCAATAATTCCATTTTAAAACTTTGTTGTATAAGATCTAATTTGTTATGGCACACAGCTGCAAAAAGATCTATTTGAGATTTAATAAAAGACTGATTTAATTATGGGCTAGCCAACAATGGAATCTATACAGCCACTGAGATGATTCACTGAGATGATTGCCGTCTATCTATATATGATGCTGGCAGGAAAGTGATTTTGGGAACCTCTCATGTGAAATAGGGTATGAACAAAGAGTTCCCAAACTGCAGAAAAGAAAAAAATTATACACACACACGCTCACACACACACACACACACACAGAAACATATAGAAACGAGGACAGAAAAATCTGAAAGAATATTTCAGACTTAACAGTGGGAGGTCAGAGTTCTGTGATGGGAAAGAGATTTACTCTCCTTTTATAGATTTTAGTTTATCTTGATTTTTTTAACTAAATGTATGCCCCTTTTCCCCAACAACAATAAAAAAGTAGTCTGAAAAAGTAGCAGCCCAGAAAAATTCCATAGAAAATAAACAATATATTTAATCACATTTAACCCTGCACTTCTGTAACTTATTTGATCATAGACTGTATCATTGTGTTTTGTTCTTCCTTGGGAAATACTGTTTTAAGTAATACCCGTGTTCAGTGGGTTTCAACCAGTTTGAATGAAAGAGAAGGTCAGTGTCTCTCAGACATTTACTGGAGAGGATCCTGCAATAATTCATGGGAATACAGTGATACCTTATTTTCTCAAAAACAGATATAAAATAAAATCTGGAGACAAAAGTACAGCTTGTCAGTGTTTCAAGTAGACATAAAACTGAGGAATGAAACTTCTGTTTGTGGGGCACTTCATCTGTGAGCAAGCTCTCTGCAGGACAGAAGCCTCTCAACCACGTGGTGAGCCAAGGAGATCAATGGTGCTTCTGTGCAGGGACGAGAGATAACGCTGTTATTCTGTCTCTCTCAACAGCACCGTTCCCTCAATTTACAGACATGTTTTCTGTGCTTCAGCTTTCTTTCCAGGCTCTCCTAAAATTTCCAGTTAATGTACACAAGGCCAAGGAGAGAAGCCAGGGTCATGAACAGCGGAGAGGACTGGGCTTTAGCTTTCAGCGCTCACATTTGCAGCTCCTTCAGGCTTGCAAGGCTGTGCAGGGACCCATCTCAGGGCATGGGTCCTGTAGGCTCAGGTGTACCCTGAGCTGCAGCATCTAGATGTCTGCTGGGGACTGACTGATACCTACACTTGCTGGTGTTTGGGAAGGGGACCTGGTAGGGATGCAGGTGGGGGTGGAAGTGGACAAGGCTGATGGTGATGGCTATAGAGCCAACTGGGCAGCATTGGGCCAACCAGGTCTCACAGTTCAGGTATATCCCATGTAAGTGTTAGAAAACTGATGAAATATACTTTTATCTATTTATATATTAGCATTCTGAGAAATCTTTCATATACCAGAAACTGTTGGGTATTGTAAATATATTGAAAATTAATCACCAAAAGTTTCAGTTTGGAACAATGCATTTACATGGGTCAGAAGGATGCAAGTTTGGAGAAGTTAGCTTGGATACTGGGTCAGTCACATGACTGAGGGATGAAAAAATGAAATAAGGCTGACAGAGAAGAGGAGCATGGGAAAAGAAATCTTGGAGGTTCTTTATTTATTTATTTTTTTCAATTCTGGGTGAGGTTGTAACGACTAGCACATTGGAAAAATTTTTATACATTTTAGTGGGATTTCTTTTTAAATAGTTATCTTTTCTATTGTGCTAACTGACCTAGGTTTAGGGGCTGGAGAGGTGGCTCAGCGGTTGCAGTGCTTGCCTGGCATGTGCGAGTACGTGGGTTCAGACCCCAGCACCGTGTACCCAATGAAGTGTCCGAGGAATGAAAGTCACATGAAAAACTAAATTAAAAAATTGCTTCTCTTTCTCTCTATTACTGTTCCCTCTTTCTTAGAAAAAAAAAAGAATAAATAAAGACCTGCTCTGAAGTTTTATAAAACCCAAGGTCAGAAAGCTCTGGAGAGGCAAAGCAGGGACCTGTGAGGGAAAGGCCATCTGTTTCAGGTAATGATTTCTGAAGTAACTGGAGCCCATCCAAGGAGCACTGAAAGCTACACATCCCCTGTCTGTTCCCACCCCAAATCTAGGGCTCTCTTACCAGCGTATCCTTCACTTCACAGGCACCTGGGTTTTTACCCCTCCTCACACTCAGTGACCTGCACTCACTGCATGACACAGATAACTGACTGTTGTTTTACATTCATTCATTCATTTAGTTAGTTAGTATTATTTTGAGATAGGGTCTTGCAAAATTGCTGAGGATGGCCTCAAACTTTTGATCTTCCTGCTTCAGCCTCCTGAGCTACTAGGATTATGGTCCCTGGCTATTTTACATTTATTATACAGACTCAGTTTATAACAACTCCTGGAGATGCTCATGATTGCTGATACTGTTACTCCAAAGTATAACATCTGGAGTGATACTCTCTTCCTTAGCAGCTGAAAAGAGAGTAGAGCTAGACTTCTGCTAATAATGGACATATATCACATACGACCAAAGAGTAAATAAGAGGCTTCTAAATAAGTGGCCAGTTACACTAACATTTTTTGCATTTATATAAGATTCAGTAGGGCACATTTCTCATAGCTGAGCATGTGAGAGTCCAAAAATAGTTTAGATACTTATTCACTAGGTCACTGACGAGTTTTACTTTCTGTTCTTAAGAAAGATCATACTGGGGAGGGTAATTGGGGGGGCACTCCTGGGAGTAATTGCAATATCCAGAATATATACACATTTTATATTATTTGTTAAAAACTTGTATGGTTGTTCAAAAATAAAAAAAAGAAAGATCATACTGGTTTGTAAACAATAGTTGAATGACTGTCAGCTAGGGCTGCTTATTTATGTATGTGAAATAGAACATAGGGAAATAAATAAATGTCCATTCTAGTTCTACAATAAATTGCAAGCTAAATATGTATTAAATGGAATATTGTTCTGTAAATCACAAGGCAAGTAACAAGAAACTTTTTTTTCTGGTCTTGTGGTTTAAGAACAATATTCCATTTAATAATATTTAGCTTGCAATTTATTGTAGAACTAGAATGGACTTTTTTTTAAATAACAAATTTTTATTATTTGTAGAAATTCATACCATATTGAACTATACAATCTAAATATAAAATAATAAACATCAACAAAGCTAATGTTGCCATTACTTTTATTACGTACCCATGTATCCGTTTAGATTAAATCTTAATTGCCTTTCCTCTTTAACAGATTTGAATATATCTTAAAATTTTAAATTTTTATCACCCACCTGCATAATAAGAAAATGTTCTCTTATTCCGATCAAAAACAAACCAACGTTTTTTCCAAGTTTTAATTTTTCCACCCATTTTGATGAGGAATCCTCGGCAGGTCTTCTCTGTGATTGATACGTGATAACAGGTGTCAATATTGTGGCCAGCAGTCTCTACGTGGCTCCGCAAATCAAAGTCTTCCTTCCGGACAGGTAGATAGCGTGTCAGAGGACGAGCCTGGAAAGGAACAAAGCTCATTCCACCTAAAGCCGAGTATTTGTTTCATTTAGGTTATAGATGTTCAGAAGCAGAAACTGAGTGTCAGGTCTAAGCTCTTAAATACCTACATAATTGTGAGAGGGTTATGATAAACAAAACACTTATCATGTGGAGACTAAATGGTGGATATTATTTTGAGTAGGATGCTAGAAAATGGGAAATGGGTGAATAAACTCAGACCAATGATTCTATTCTTTGAGGTGGGCAGATGAGAGAATGGAAAAATGTCATTTATTTTAGCTTAAAAGAGGTACTTAGCTCCTAACAAACAAAGGGAAATGAAGCATGGAGTTAGTTATCTGGGTTGTTCCCGCAAATGAAGATTCCTTCACTAGAAGGTTTCCAGGAGTTCTCCTTGCCACAACTTAACAATAGCTTTCCTTAAGTAATCCCAGACATGGCATGACTGGCGGAACACAATTTAGTAAGTACAACCCCCAAGAGATCTTCCTAAGTCATAAATGTCAGCTTATCTACACTTGGAGAGAAATTGAAAGCAGAGATTTATGCTTTGAAAAGTGAAACTAAAATAATGTTAGAAGTGGAATCCAAGCTGGACTCAATGAAAGAGCTGTCAGGACCAAAGGTCAAAGGGACCTTTACTAATGGTTAGTGCAAACGCTCATCAACTGATGAAGCACACATCGCCATGCATGATGTTTCTAAAATGTTGTTTTGTTTTATCCTGTTAAATAACCCACCCTTCTGCCCTGGGGAAATTATGTAATCATACACTTGGAGGCAAAACTTATAATCAGGATTAAAATAGAACTGTGATTTTTGGTTTGGCTTCAGATACTAAATACGCACGGATGACCTTCACTGAAAATTAGAATTTGGCAGAGGTAGGGAAAAATGAAATAAACAAGTTTTACTTTATTTTTTTCTTCAGTATTTTGCCTTTGATTCTGTGGTCCCTGACTGTAAGAGTGTGCCATAGGCTTGCTGACCTTTTAGAACACAGAGCTTTAAAGACAGTCGCTCACCGCTGTACTATCAAACTGTCTGCAGCCAGAAAGAATATGGGAAATGATGCTTTTTGCCTTTGAATTTACTAGATAAATGAGCAACTTTGACACACTGATTTGAACTTTAAATTACATAATATCTAACGGAATTTTATTTTATCCTCAGAAAACACACATTACGTAAACAGCCATAATGACAAGAGGAGAGACTGCAAATCTGGGATGACCAAGATAGGAAGCTAAACAAAATGGGCATTTTCTTGGATTTTGCTAAAATTTGGTAATCATGTTTGCACGTGGTGTGGACTGGTGTAGCATGAGGGACACAAGTGACAATAGTGTATGACACCATTACTGGGCAGGTAATACATTTGCCCCTAAAAATGACTTGATGTAACCCTTCCTTTCCTCACCAAAGATTTTGTGTGAATATTGTATTTGCTTTCAGCTAATGCAGTAGCATTTTATTAGCTGTTTAAAAAACATTTCTCCTTTTAAATGTACTCCAGAGATTGGCTAGAGAAGTCCTCTTCCACTAACATGTTCCATGCAAGTAAAATGTTATTTTGTTGGTAGTTCCCTAGAGGTTCTGAATTAAAGTCACGCTTTGCACGCACACGCGCGCGCGCTCGCGCGCACACACGCACACACACACAGACAACTTTCACCTAACCACGCTCTCCAGAGCTCAGGAGAGGTGCTAAGGAGCACACCTGCACAGAATGGCCGTCTTCCATGGAATGACCACCAGGGGGAAACCTTTGCTCATTCACTCAGGTTACCCGACTAACCTGTGCCCTTTGTTTCTCCCTTATTTTCACTTCCTTCTCTATTAACTTCTGCCTCTGGCTGGTTTCTTCCTGCAATCGTTTTTCTAGGAGTTCTCGGCGTCGTTTTTCTTCTTCCAGAGCTCGTTTTTTGGCTTCCATTTCCCGTTCCTAAATATCATTATGCAGAACAATGACTATTTTAAGACATACTGTTGATACACGGATGGTTCCAACTAATACCAAAACCAAAATTCTCATTAGGTAATTTTTGGTTTGTATGTTATTCCCTTAAAATATGTAACCTAGGCTAACACAATTCATAATCAATTCTGGCATAGCTTTGAAATTCATAAACAGAAATGCAATCTTAAATTTAATTAACAAATATTGGTCTTAAGTGAAAATCCAGCTTGTGACTATGTTCAGTCATTGCGTGTGGATGACCACAGCCCTCCAATTTTTTCATAAAAAAGTCTCACAAACTTTCACCCAACACTAGTCGTGGGGTTTAGCCTTTCTTTGGAGGGCTGTATTCCAACTGAAGGTCATTGGTCCTTCCAGTTCCTGTTGTTGCTCTGTAGCTTCCTGGCTGAAGGTCACAGAGGAAGCACAATGGGAAGTTAAAAAGGAAAGGAGGTACCCTCAGGGCAGGATGCAGAGGCATTTTGGGGGATTCCTAAGGAAGTTCAGATTCTCACTTGAAATACAGTCACAATACCTTAGGACTTTTAATATGACAATCATGCAGTTAGCACAAGTTGGGAAGGAGGGGAGAATGCATAAAGACAGGACATTCTTTGATGCTGGTAAAAGCACCAAGTGGCCATCAAAGGGGAAACACAGTACAAAGAATCAATTTCAGTTTATACCAGCACTATATATTTCAAGTTATGGGAAACTGCCACGCAGTAAGAGCTTTAGAAACCATCCCTCTGACCACTTCTACATTTCAGATATGAAAGGCGGTTGAGAAGGCTGAGTGACTAGTCCAAGATCACAGCCCTTGTTAAGGCTCTTCAAGGAGGCAGTACTTCCCGATGTGGAATACGGGGATCCTTGCATAAACTTCCACATTAGTGACTTCTAGCATGAAGGTATTACACTTACCCTGGATTCAAGCAGCCGTGTCTTTTCCGCATGAGCCTGTTTCAACAGTCTCTCCATTTCCTCTATTCTGGCAATATTTGAAGTGCTGGCACTGAATCAAACATAGAAGCCTTTTAAGTATATTGGTTCAGACAGGGCTCTCTCTCTCTCTCTCTCCTCTCTTTCTCTCTCTCTCTCTCACACACACACACAGGGTCAATGGAGGTGCATGGCAAAACTCAAGCATATATGACTTAAAGGATGTTATTTACGAGTCGCTGTTCTGAAGAAGCAAATCAATTCAACTCTGAAAATTACAGGTGACACTGACTTACCCCAGTTTAGGAGATAAAACCAGGCAAGCACAATAAGGCCAATGTATACTGCTTTGTTCATAAATACATAAACTAAAGCCAAATCTTGCAAGGTGTGACTTAAAAATGTGTCCTTTGAAGTCTAAAAATGATCGCCTGTGGGAGGCACTCCTCCTGGTTTAATGATTCCAGTGTCAAAGCAACTAGACTATCATTGAAGTTCTACACAAATGATGCCTAATGCCTGAGGTCACTTTATTCAGTTGCAGAATTCCTGTTTGTTGTGTCTTTCTACCTGTGGACGTTTTACTTCTTAAATGATGATGCCAATCAAAATGCTCACTGGTTTGTGAACACTACCCACCCAGTGTATGAACGAAGGGAGAACACAAAGGGATTCAGAAGCTTCGAAAGAAGTACATCTTAGAAGAGAAGTCACACAAAGGAGTAAGGGAAACATGATGAGGGAGCGCTGCAAGAACACTTAAGGGAACTCAAAGAGAAAGAATTGGAAATGTTTAATTACAAGGCACAAAATCCTATTTCCACCTCTCTGCGTCTTACTTGACTTTTCTGGGAAGGATGACCATGGCCTGGGTCGCAGCTTCTTCACCCTGCTGTTCCAGCCCTGCAAAGCCACTCCTGTTCTCATGTGTGCTGTGCAGGCTTCTTCCAAGACTCTTTTGGGCACAGACAAGCTTTTGTGCTTGTGTCTTCATAGCATTAGAGCTCCGCATGAGCAGGAACTCATGTGTGTTAGGCACATTTGTATAATAATGAATTTATAACAATGCATGTTAAAAATGAATAAAATGAATAAGCGGAGCCATCTTGGTCATAGATGACTGTTCATATAATATCCCTAAGCTATATTTTTGATTAAACCAAACCTACGATGATTCAAATCCAGGGGTAAGAGTTCTTTTGAAGAGATAAATGAACATAGTATCACAGGGCATATGGCTTCTCTTAAAGTCAGTATTGTCAGCCCCATTTCAAAACACAACCATGGAAGACAGGGAAAGCCCCAGGAACACGGGAGAGTCTGAAGCTTAACTAGGCTGTGCTTTGTAGGTGACTTTAAACCATTTTCCTAGGCAGGTGTTTTCTCTTTAGAAAGAGAACCCAGTAATTTCCATTAGCAATTGATAGAGATACAAAAGAGTAAATTTTGTTCTTTTAAGCTGGCAAAAATTTAAGAGAAAACATTTTTCTTTTTTTTTTTTTTTGTGCAGGAATTCTTATTCTCCTTCTTTGACAATATCTTACTTCATGGATGGAAAAGGGATATACTTTACTGGCCCAACTGAGAAAGCTGAAGACATATTATATGGCTGTGGACCATGTAATGGCATAAAATCATATTTATATTCTATAGTACTATATTTTATAGTACTAACATACATTGGGTATGTATGTTGGTGTCTCCAATTAATTTGGAAATAATTTGAGTTTCATTCCCTCATTTTTAAAAACTGACCAATTAAAAAAAAATCTCACCAATAGCCATCCTTATTTGTCCCACATTTATATGTCTGTATTATTTAGATTTCATTGTCTACCATTTTGTTTTCTTATTTCATTTTCTCTCATATATATATATGTGTGTGTGTGTATATGCATAATTGACATAATGGTATACATTTGTGGTTTACAACATGTTTGGATTTATCTATACATTATGAAATGATTATCATGATCAAGCTAACATATTCATTACTTCACATAGATTCTATTTGCGTATGTGTGTTTATGTGAAGATGTACTATCCCTTAATTCTTCTGCAACACTATTATTGTAGAATGATCAATCCCAGCAAGTACTTGTGCATGGCCATGATAATTTTCCACATTTGCTTCATACAGAACTGACCCTGTTGTGCTAGCAATCATAGATAGTCAGTCTTCATGGTCAGAAATTACTTAGGATGCTATTCACTGTGTGATCTGATCTTCCAAATGTCCAAAAATTGAGGACAAAGTAGAAGATTACTATGAATGATCAGAAGTAAAAGTGAGAGAGAGAGGAATCGGTATTTCTCTTTTGTGTAACAATCTGCCTGACCAAAATTTGTGTTACAGTAAAATTAGATATTATTCATTATTATGATGGAAAATAATGTGATAAGCAACAGGAAAGTAAGTAATAATGAACTCATGTTTGGCATGTGTGTTGTGACAAAGCATCCTTAATAGGGAAGTTCTTGAAGACTGGCATACAGAATAATGAAGGATAAAGAATGTGCTGTGTTTAAGATTTTTTTAAAATTATGCATTAAAATATCCCAAAATTATAAGTCTATTAAAGAGGTAATTCCATGCTGAAATTCTAGTGACATAAACTTGGTCTTGTGGTTTATTGTGTCACAAGAAGCCATCTGTAGAGTTATAGAATTACTTGGTTGTGGGTAATTTGCCTCCACTTTTTGTCGAGACATCACTTTTATAACTACCAGAAAGTTACGTGAGCTGGACATTGTTCTTGCTTTTTCAGCACCATTACTTACACTGTCAACAAACATAAGGATTAAAAAAGAGGTCTTGCATCTTAGAAAACTGGCAATTGATGATCGATTCTGTAAAAAAATCCCTGTTCTATTAACATTATTGCATTGTCTTATAGAACAGCATTCGGAACGCCACCTGCAGGGATACTGCTGCTACCGTTGCCTTGGTTTTCTTCCTAAGCCCTGACTCTGTGCTTGTACTTTCAGAAAACATTAAAGACCATATGACCAAAGGCCCAACAATCCCTCTCAGTCACTCTGTGTGTGCTGTCAGGAGAGAATGGAGGGAGGGCAGGGCTGGGTCCAAGATGCAGGATTGCATCTGACGTTAGTCAGGAGGTAGCTGGGTCATCACCAAAGCTTCAGGAGAGGAGAAACATTGTGATCAGTGTATGTTTATATGTGCCTTTGGTCCCAATTTCATAACACTACTTTTGCTTGCCTCAAGTATGAGTATGAATATGAATGATTACATTCTTCCCAAAATTTTAGTATACAGAAAAGTTAAAATTTTCCTTCTAACAAAATGTAAGGGTTGAAAACCTTTAAAGCTTTGACTATATTGTTGGAAATTCTTTCTTTATTTAAAATCAAATGCAGTGCAAATGAACTTGGAGTCTATCAACAGAGGTAACTTGATTTTGAAGCACAGTATAAATGTGAATTCATGTGTAAAGAAATAGAATACAGTGGGAAAATGGACCACATAATATCTGACTGGCTAAGTCACACAAGATCACCCTGATTCCCAATCTTCTTCTGCATTTGATTTTGTTCACATATAATGTCCCAAGTTGATGAGTTTAGGTTTGAAAACAGAAGGTGCTTTTCCAAACCAAAAACCTTACCCATGTAGAAATCTTACCTAGAGATATTGTCGGGTGAGCAGGCAGAGATGCTGGTCTCCATGCTATCAGAGCTATCCAGGCTCAGAGTATCAAAGGCCTGGTCCTTGTAGCTGTGATCTGGATAATGGAAGCTATTCAAGTACACATTGGACTCAGATGCTGTGCGGTTGTAAAATTCAGATTTCTGCCTTTGTCCTTCTCGCATCTGTTGGTGATTATACCCTAAGGAAAGAGCCATAAATATGTAAATAGGCCTCATTTATCAGTCTTAGTGTCTCATAAATCTACAGACTCAAGCCAGCAACCAAAAACATATGAATACAAAATTTGGGATCTGATCAAATTTGTTTTGAAGCCAAGAAGATCAAAGAAACAACATCATGCTCAGTGCAAGCAAGGACTTCAAAGGAGTGGTCTTGTGAGTAACTTGATCACTTGGCTCTTTCCTATCCCATTCCTACAACTCAGTGCAGCTGAGAATAATGCATTGTACACATACAGACACAAATAGAAAACCAGAAACACAATTAAAGAATTGAATCCTCTAGAAATAGCTGTCTAAGTGAAAGCAAGATGATGCTTAGTAACAAGCAGCACTAGGATTATGTGGCACTCACTTCCTCAATAGTATTCAAATTTCAGGGCTCTCATCTGGTCATAAGATAGCAGGTGGGTTTTTCGGATGAAGGATTTGAGGCACTCACATCTCATGCCACGTCTAATTTTTAACATGGTCAAGATTCAAACTGTGCACTTTTCTCATTCATATTCTCTATTTCTTGTCTACTAACCCTTTCAATGGTTGGACTCCTAATTACTGTATATCTAATACTCTTCTTTTCTCAGCTTAATAATCAGCTTTTAACTAGCTGGTGATAACCATTTGAAAATGATGGCATCAAAGGGATCAAAAGCACCATAAATAGAAGATATTTTCTTAATCCTGATGCTCAAACAGCTGGCACAATTAGGTTATAGCTTTTATCTTCCGTTATTGCTATGGCTTTCTCTCCAATAGTTGTTTTTAGGCATTTTAAATCAAACTGTCACCTTTTGAATATGCTCTCACACACTCAGGAAGTAGAGATTACGCTGATAAACACGTCACTAAATTTATTAAAAATTTTTCTCTTTAGTTTGTAATCTCTTTCTCCTTGGTTAGAGAGATGACTACTTGAATACCTCTCTTTACCCAGGGAGTTAATGCCAGCACAATTAAGAGTTTACAAGTAGACTATCTGAATTTTACTTCTTTTCTTTTGCTCTATTTACGTTTCAATGAGACTCTAATAAGCAAAAAGCTGATCGAAAGTAGGCAAGAGGACAAAAAAGGGAAGCAATTCCAAGGGTTTTCTCAGCAGTTGATGAAACACTTCCATGTACAAACAGAAGCCACATCCATAATGTTTTAACAAAGCATTCTCCATCTAAAAGTTTCTGCAAGGTCATTTAGTTTCATGCAGTTTTTATGCCATTAGTATTTGGAGCAGCTTTAGATATCTAGGTAAAAATGTGTTCTTTCAGATTAATACAGTTCTGGGAAAATGTTTTCTTCATCTATTCTGCCATTCTAAAGCATAAATACATGCACATATTTTAAAGCCACACATTGCTTAGCTAAGGGAAGATGCAAAACAGGAAAGCACACCATGAGCTGAGATAGAATATCATTCATAGTACTGATTAATGCATACAACATAAAATTAAGCCAATGCAGCCCTAAGCGTGAGGCTGTGTCTTTTGTTGTAAGAAAGGCAAATAATTTATCGTTCAGATATTTACCTTTTATACTTGAACTTTTGGAATTACTAAAGGCTCCTTTTAAATTGTTTCCAAATATTCATTACGACAAGGAGGGAAAAAAAACAATTACAGAAATTATTTGGAAAGGTTACATATGTATGTTTCCTTATATTTCAGAAGAGGCTGTAGCATTGAAAACTCACATCAGCTCCAACTACGGGGAAGACATTTCCTTATTTTAGCATGAAAAACAAATCCCTAAAAGACAGCCATGTAATCCAAAACATACGAGAATTATCTCCCTGGCAATAACTGTGCCACGACCTCCCCCAGGCCTTCAGTTTCCTATAAAGAGCAAAAGCCAGTGGTGAAGCAGAGAAAGGGTCTGTTTCTCTTTAAAGCAGCTGTATGTCCTGTCTCTCAGCTCGTCCAGGGTTGTGGTTTTTTGCTTGGTTGGTTTTTTCAAAATTATCACAAAATAAGAAAGTGAACTTACAACCTTCAGGTGAGAGTGGAACCAGCAAACTACAATGACTTGATTTTTTTCAGATGCTGTACAAGGGGCAGCTATGATCCAACACACACTGTGCTATGGATTATGCACAGAGATTCCCCAGATCAACTTGATATTTGTTCACTTTTAACTGTGTCTAGTCATTCAGGTGGGGGGATAAACAATTTATGTTTTCATGTCAACTTAAATGAAAAAAATCTCATTATGGCTAATTGTTCCCAGAGCTGCATTTTCATTCACCATTGGTCCAAAGTAAGCAAGGATGTCCACCTTATGGAGTTACACATTTCTGCCAACTGTCACAAGGCTTGAGTTCCTCCTTGCTGAACAAGCTTTTTTTTTTTTTTTTTTTTTTAATTATCTACCATTATAAATAAGGGCCAGGAGCTCTCTCAGGGGGCCCTGGAATTGCACCTGAGTGATCCTGAAGAGCTGGTTTGCGGATTCAGGCTCTGGCCCAGCCAGGCAAAGGCAGGTACTTTCAGTAGAGGAAACACCTTGGAAGAGCAGGGTATTAGGAGGAAGCCCTAGAGGCACTAGGAGCGCAGTGAAGGAACACAAGGAGCACTAGGATCCCCATAAACTGGGTGAGCGTCCACTCAAGGGTAGCTCTGTCAGGGAGCACCAGGGATGTCCACATTCATCCCATTTATTTATTACATGACTGTTACAAGTCATTGGATGAATCTGTTTTTCATCTGTAAATTCCAATTATATTAGTGGCCAAATATAGAAGTGGAGTGCACTATTCTTTGGGGCAGGACAACAGAAAATGACTTTCCCAATCCACATCTACTTGGTTTTTATTTTATTATTTAATTATATAAGCAAGAATAATATTCGGCAACAAATAAGAAGTAAAAAGGGCCTTGAAAATTCCCTAAATTCTTTTCATCCAGACAGATATAGTGCTTGAAGAGGATTTAATAAGGTTTATAAAATGAGAGCCGATCATATACGAGGCTTATCTCAGAGCACACACTAGGAAACAAAACAATTCTGTTCTCTTCCTTGCTCAAGAAAGCCAACAGATTGCACGTGCATGGCCCATTCATTACAATTAGAATTATTGTTAATGCCAGTCTGCAGGAATTCTGGCTATTTGGACCCCAACAGCCTTTTGTGAGTTAACCATTGTGAGATATAAAGTCTTTCCAAGATATTCCAAATGCATGCTATAAACTTTTTATTGGTTATCTAGGTCTGAATATGAAAAACGAGATCTAAAATTGTAACCTGGGCTTAGGAGGATAAAATGAGCCAGATTTCCAACAACTCGGCCTCTCATAGCTCACCTGCTGAGGAATTCATTCTTCCTAATGACAGTCCACAGCCAGAAGAAGAAGGTATAGGACAAGTCAGGAATGGAGAAGGAGAATGATAGAGAAAGGGAAAAAGACATAAGATCAAAAAGAATGACAAGGAAACACGAAAAATATATAATACTTCCAACATGCAGTCTTTGATGGTGTTAGCAACGATATGAGAGTGACACAGAATATTCACATTATTAGATTAAATCTAACTTTACAGAGAAAAACTCAGGAAGTTAAAAAAGAATCTTATGATACATGCGTAGTTAGTCAAACAAGAATGGTTACAGGGAAAAAACCTTTTGACCCATATGCATCAATCAAAAAATAGAATACTACTACTAATAAATTATACCAACAAAGCAATTTTTCAGAGCAAACTGCTTTTGCTTTTAATAGTTTTTAAGAAATAAGTTTTGAAAAATGCCATTCAATGATTTGAAGCAGTCCATCAAGCTTCATAACAAATCCTCTAACATCCTATATCTTCCTACCGCACTTCTGTAATAGCCATCTTACTTATTCAAGCAAATCATTTAAGCTACCCCACTCTCTCCTAAGTATTCTTTAAAATAGGCTTAAGTGGAATGAATAAGTAAGAGCTTCTTAAATTCTTCCATCTGCCTGTGTAATAGCCTGCCTTATTTATTTATACTTGGCCTCTATAAAGGAGACACACCATATTTTATACTTAGCTTATATACAACATAATGTTCAACCTTCTTTGTATATATACAGATCCTGAACCTTACAAATCAGTGGTCCCACAGTGCCCATGTTTCCTGCATGGTCTGATCTTGTGATAAAAGGCCAAGACAAAAAGGGTCATGAAGCTGACTGTGAACGGACAGCAGCTGCACCCAGCATTGTGTTTCTCTCGTGTGTAAAAGGAATAATCGTTAGCCTAAGAATCCACCATTCTAGAATTTAAAATCCACTCATTTCTTAGAGATGACTTGACAATGACCTTTCAATATTTGCTGGAAACAAAAACACCACATAAGGAGGATGTCATACCTTTCTTGGACTTTCCTGTATTTAACAAAAACAGAAGGACAAAGATTTCATTCATTCTAAAGCTTACAAAAGAACAATTGACAAGCTGTGCAAAAGTCAAAGACTATTACAACCTCAGGAGCTGAGTTCCTCAGCTCTCAGCTTTTAACTTTGCTTTCAAGATTGTTGTGTGACTCACACTGTCAGTGCCATGAAAATAATGCTGATGTTGGAAGACTTATACTTACACCATCATCCTCGATGCATCCATTATGAATAGCAGCAAAAAAAATGGTGCACTTAAGTTAATTGTATAAGGAAAAGGCAAATGATGAAGTCTACTCAATTTGAGTTAATGAAAAGGTACTAGGTACATTTTTTTGTTGTTGTTGTTTTCAAAATCCTGGAGTTGAAATGCATGTGCTATTTTAATAAAACCAATAAACGCTAGTAAAAGTCCCAAATGACTACATGATTCCTTCCTCCTAGTCTCTGTGGGCTATCTGTATGGACTTTGTGGAAAATCCTGCCACTCTCACCATCTGCTGTGACTGTAAGAACTACTGTCCCTGACCGCTTCTCCTCTGGGTGAGGAAAGCTAACCCTGGCCTCGCAGGACATGTCTCCTGGATCAGCACATGTATGATGACGCTATTTTTTCAGAAGCTGCCCCTCCATGTCATACACTCTTTCTGCAGATCACCATTTCAGAGCTGCAGCAAAGACAGATGCTGCAGCCTTGTCAGTACATAAAAGGCATATCAGTGAAGGAGAAGATTGCAAAAGATAAATCAAACATGGTAGATTTGGGTGGTTGTACATCAGTCGTGTGACATGAGAGAATTGGCTCAGTTTCCTCTTATGAAACAGGCACGAGGACCCCATTATTTTGGGGAAAAGAGAGATTAGAAAAACAAAGATCAGACATTCCTTCAGTCTCACCATATTTTTCACAAGGATCTGCCTACATGATGATGTTGATAGGTCTTCATTTTTACTCATCTATCCATTTAGTACAAAGATCTAGTTTTTCTTCCAAGCTATTTAAAAAAATACTTTCAACATAGAATATAATAATTTGTAATCTCACATTTTGTCCTTAGTGCTCAAACTTTCCCTAAACCACTATAATACCTAAAGCACATAAACACATGCATGGTCTTGGTTGGTGTCATGACCAATCCACACTTTGATATCTTCAGCCAATGAGAAAAATACATTAAAAAAAAGTTTACTAATAGTACAGAAAAATGTGTCAACAGAAAATAGATTTGACTCACAAGATAACAGTGATAAATGAGAGCTGAAATACAAAGACTCATTTATGTTTGTTATTTTTGAATGTTAAGAGATATTTTAATTTACAAAGAAATTATGTAAAGAAAATAAAAAAGTTCAATCAAGTATATTTTATTTAAATACCACCAGTGTAAACATCTATGGCCTATACTGACTCTTAAATCACTTCTAATAATGATTTGAAAATCTTGCTCAAATATATGTATGTGTCATATAAATGTGTGCATATACACAGGTGTCTATAAACATTTTTATACACATTGATACTTGTGTGTATGTATCTGTATGTGTGTGTAATTTTTTTATTTGCTGGTGGAAATCAGTGATATCCACCATCACCACAGGCAGAGAGGCTAAGCAGGCAGAATTGAATTTCAGCCTGCTCAGAGGGAGGGGTTTCAATCCCATCAATGCTTGAATGTGTCTGGAGCCAAATGCTTGCCAGCCCACCAGCTTTGTACATCCTGGCCATACCATCACGGTTGTATTTACTATATTTAGCTGAAGTCGACTGTTATGTATCTTCTTCCTCACTAGATTATAAGCATTTTAAGGCAAGAATCATTATTTATTTGCATTCTTGGTACCTACCACTATTCTGCTCAAAAGTTAGGGCCAATTCAAGTTGCTGAGGTACACCACTGTGTTAACACAATAAATCTATCTCAACAAGAAGCTCACTTTGGGAAGTACCTTATGGTAATTTCTTCCAGCTCCACAAAGATTATTTTAGAACTCTAATATACATACACCATAATATTACAAAGAAAACATTGGAGGAGTCGAAGTCCATCTAAAACCTAATTTCACCGAATAAGAGCTCTAGCTGCCATTAAAAAGCCCACCAGTGTCCTACGCACATGTAACTCAATGACTTCAGCACAAGGCCCATTCAGTATAGTGGCTCACTCACAGACCACGCAAGCAATCTTGATTTGTGCCTTGGTAATCTCCCTGGATCTCAGTGGTGTCTCTTTTCTTTCTACCAATCAAATGAGAAGGTTAATAATTCTCTAGGGGTCTTCCTGGTTGGAGAGTTCTATTGCCTTTACAAAGCACGATGGGTATGTTTAAAATGTACCAGCTTTATGCGTAAATAGGAAAAATATCTTGATGCAATGAGGATATATGTTTATCTTTTCCCCAAAATGAAACATTAAAAGTAAAAATTAGGACTTTAGTTGCTCCTCCCTCTGACCATTCCTGACCCTCACTCTCTCTTCCTGAGGAAGACTGTAGCATTTCGTTTAAAAGACACTTACCTCTGAGCATCCTCCGAGATTCCGAGTCTTTGGTCATGGTTGCCAGTGAGTGGGGGAGCACGCTGCCACAGCTGTTACTCTGTCCCAGAGGCAGGTGAGCCTGTGGGAACCAGGAGGAAACACTTCAGCCAAAATGCATACCAAATGATCCTTCAGGAAATGCCATATCCCTGCTTTCAAAGCTCCTATCTAAGTGTGGAGGGCAGCGAGGTTAGGTTTCTGTGCCCTGTTTATTGATGCTAAATGGTACAGGCCAGTTGCTGTCCTTCTCAAGTAGCTCCATGGCAGTCTCAACATGACAGCACCTTCTCTGATGGCAGCAATTCCAAAAGTGACGGCAGTGTGGGGGGAGCCTGCCCACAATCACGTGAGAGAATGACTGCAAGTTCTTCATGCATAAGGAGCAGAGGGCAGAGGCAGGCACAGGAACACATGCACACCATGCAGAAGGACAGGGAAGATCTACATTTGTTCCAAATGTACCAATTTCCAGCTGCCTCCATTATGCAGTAGGCCAAAAACTGGAGAAACCCACTGATGTGTCACTGGTTTTAGGACTCCTTTTACAGAGCTAAATCCTTTATAGAAATAACATATACTTGAAATACCAATTTATAAAATAGACAAAAACACATGCATTGTGCTTAAAGGCAGGAGAAGGGTCCAAATCTCTTCCACTAAGAACGCCCTTCTCATTTGCCTCTTCTGTTTCTTTGATGACCCCCTTGGACACATCAGCTGTACAAGAGGGAGGGTATAAGTGTCAGAACACATAGGTTCACACTGTGGCTCTACCAGCTCAGGATGAAGGTTCTTGAGTTACTTATTAGCTTCATTATATCTCAAGTCATTCATACACATAACTGGAATAATAATTACTAATGGCCTCGATTGCACAGTGTTTCTGGGTTTTAAAATGGGACAATTGACTAAAAGGACTAATCCCATTGCCAGGCACTCAGAAATGACCCAATGTATATTTGGTGCTATCATTCCTGAAACTCAAAACCTACGTCCTATCTTATTTCTAAATCTGGGAATGCAACCTCAAGTGTCCATCATGATGTGGGTAAAGGTCAACAGCCACCTGTACCATGGTGGAAGACAAGACCCTGGACCATATTCTTTGGCCCCAGGATGTACAATTCCAAACATCCTGTGAACAGGATAGAAAAGGCAATTTAATTGTGATGTCTGCTGAACGTGCACATTTAATGGTTTATTACTTAGCAATTTTCCTTAAAGGCCTTTACACATCAGTGAATATAAGAAGGAGACTCACGGGATGTAACGCCCGTGGCCCTTCTGTGTCCTACCTTTGGGGTGGTGCTTCTCCCCATTGTAGCACTGCTGAAATGTGGGGAGATGGAAGGTGTGGTTTTCTTTCGAGGCAAAGTGTCACTCAGATAGAGGCCTTCTTTATGCTGTTTTTTCCTTTCTTCCAGACTTCTAAAGTGCTTTAAACGCAAACGTAAAGCAAAATAGCAAAACTTGACTAACTGAAACAGATCGCTAAAGAAATGAAGAATTATTATCTAAAAAGAAGTTTTGGAACTTTAACACACACAGAATTGTAGTTTAATTATTGAACTTATCCTTGCGTTCACTAACAGATTTGGGTTAGCATTTGATAAGACACTAGAAACTGGAAGAATCTGTAACTGAACACAGAACATGTTTTAACAATCCACCTTTCACTTCTGTTATGCCTGCTACCTTGAGGCCTCAGGGCCACTTACGAATTATGATGGCCACCAAGTGGATAGCAGAACAGTCAAAGGCCGAAACAAGCAAGCAGTTTCTACTCTAGTCTGTTCAGATGGTTCTCTGTGATGGACAGATCCCAGAGTGGGGACGAACAGAAAGGGGAGAGGGAGGAGGACAAACAGAAAGAGCAAGTAAACAGGGAAGGTGTTTGAAAGCGGTGACAGTATTTCAGTCACATAAGCACACTTCAAATCCACATTACAGAAGGCATCCTTCTAAATTTTTCTTGCATTTATAAAGATCTTGGCCAAAGAGATATTATAGTAATCCATAATAATTAAAAACACTTCTAAGTCAAGATTTTTGTCAACTTGAAACTTATCCAAAATTTTCTTGGCCTTCTGCCCCAGATGTCATCATTTCTTAAATTAAAGTTCTTTTTGGTTTGATCATTTCAATATTAAGTTCAGGCTTTTAAATATATAAAAATTAGTGCATGCCAATTACAACAAAAAACTGCATTTATACTAATATTTACTAAGAGTACACTGTGTGCCAGGTTCATTGTTCTTTATACATTATCTCATTCAACTCTTATAATAATCTTGTGAGGCAGCTACTTCTTCCTTGTTTTACACATGGAGGATTTGGGGTGCAGAGAGGTTCGGTAAACTTGCCCAAGGTCACACAGCTAAAAGGCAGTAGAGCTAGAATTCAGGGCCAGGTAGTCCACATTTCAATAATAAAATTTCATGGTTTGGTTGATTAATGCTCTAAATTTTAGTTTGAAAAATGATATCAGAACACTTCAATCTTGTTCTTATTACAAAATATCACAAATGGTGAAATCCAGAACTTCCAATATTCCACAGTCCTTAACAAAATAGGATTAAAAACACATTCTAACTGATATTTGGCAGAAAACATAGTTTTGAAAATTGTGATTGTTTTACTACCAGAGATGTCTTTTAACCTAAATGAAACTATTAATGAGATAAACATAGCACTGAAATTGAAGGTGTTTAGCTTTTCATTCTCCTGGTTCTTCTCTTCTATATGTCAACTATTTGATCCACTTTTTTTTTTTTTAAGGGATAGGGACAGTGAGAGAGAGAGAAAGAAAGAATCAATTTTATTTAGTTTTTTTATCTTGTCTTTGTTGCTCTGATACTTAGTTATGTATGTGAGGCTGGGGTTTGAACCCAAGTCTTTGAGCATGCCAGGCAAGCACTGTAACCACTGCGCCACCACTCCAGCTCCTGATCCACTTTTTCATCAATTCTTTTTTTTTTATTATTTTTTATTGGTGCATCATAATTATACAAGCAATGGGATTCATTATGCCATATTTGTACATGCATGTAGTATAATTTGATCAATCTCATTCCCCAGTACCTTTCCTTTCCTTCCCCTCCTCCCTCTCCCTGACCTGTTTGCTCTCCTCTACTGATCTCCCTCCTGTGATTGGTCAAATGCTTTCTCTCGTATCTGGAGGCTAGAGAGAAAGAGAAAGAAGGAAGAAAAAAGGAATTAAAAATAAAAGACCTTATTAAAATAGAAGGGAGTCCACTAAATTAGATAAAAGGCATCTAGAGGGAGGGAGAAAAGGGCATGGGGAAGTATTAGGGAACAAAATTTATCAAATTAAGCTATATCCACATATGAACATGCTATAATGAATCCTATATATGTGTGTGTGTATAATTTTAATGCATCAATTGCTTTTTACATCAGCCTAGGTGATAATAGACTGAAGACTGTGAGGCAATACAGGATGCGATCTTTAACAAATGCCAACAAATAACAGTAAAGGTAACTTTAAGAGATGTAAGGATTTAGCATAACAAACCAGGGCTCCCATATTTTGGGGAGCTAGTGACCAAATGGTTGAAATGGAGTCTTGAAACAGTTATTTTTTAAAAACAAGCATTAATATATTCATAAATGTACTAAAATGAATGCAATATAATAATAAGTCTGCTTAATAAAAATGTTTCTGTGGATCAAATACTCTACTTGTGATGCGACCTTGGACAAGCTACTTAGCTAGGGTAAGCCTCAATTCCTTAAATTCAAGACAGAGATAAATCTTATCTTAGCAGACTTAGCAAATTTTGATACACAGCAAGGAATGAATTCTATTATGGTTTTGATAATGTCTAATAAAAGCATTTTGTGTTGGCAACACAACTTTTTATACTATGGATTTTATGGAAATATCTACTGATATATTGAGAAAGACCAAGATATGTTACAGTATTTTGTAATGGGAAGTGAAGCATGAAGATGTGAGATTTGCCAACTGAGGATGATCAAAATTTCAAAACTTTGTCACAATCCTTTAGAACATACTAAAATCCCTTAGAACATATTAAAAAAAAAAAGGAAAAGGAAAAAAAATCAGAGAAGTATGAAACTTCTTAAAAAATGCTTTTGGACTTCTGGAAAAGTTGAAGAAAAGATTTCACATGAGTAACTTTGTTATCAAGGTAAAATCCCCACACTCTAAGCACCAGTACCTAATTACCTGTGGTTGCTGCAGCTGTTGCCTTCTGTGTTTCTTAGCTGGTAGAGGAGGAGGTGTGTCATTTAAAGGGAAAGGATCGACAGATGTAGCCATGACTTTGGGCCAAGGGGTTGATGGAGGTTGAGTGACAGGATGAGGAGAAAGGGTGGAAGGACACATAAATCCAGAACACACAGGTGATCTTTGCTTTATAGGAGAAAGAAAAGGCATACGTGTATTCACATGAAATGAAAGGAAAAAGACAAAGAAATGAAATCAATAATCTGATGGTTCCGTTTTGTCATAGGTTAATCAGGAGGTCACAAATGATGGGCAGGCAGTCTCTTTCAGTTCAGAGCCTTGTTAAAAATCCCACACTGCAAGCAACTTGAATCCTTAGAGGGTATTGTAGTTTACTATTATGGGCCACTCCGGAGAAGGTTTTAAAAAGGCATACATGAAAAGATATTCAGATTGTAAAACAAAATCAAACCACAAAGGTGATTCAAACCAACAACTTTAGGAAGACTTTTTATTTTCTAGGAATTCTAGGTTGGGTTAGAGTGCTAAAGCCCTGAGCTCATTTGTTTAATATTATTTCTCTTAGTCCCCCACTCTGTACCACGTATTTCATGATTTCTATCATGAAAAACTCCCCAAATTGGTATATTTTATAAACTTAGCTTCGCTCTAGCCCTCTGGTCAAACAGACATGTATCAGTCACACACTTCTTCACTTCGCTTATTCTCAGTTAACCGTGGGTTAATTTTTGACATAAGGAAAAGCAGTGAATGAATGAAATGTCATGCCAACACACCTCCGTACTCTGCGGCTGGCTCACCGGCACAGCTGAGGCAGGCTCAGTGACAACAGCATCAGCATCAGCAGGGAACTGAGTGGAAGGGGATAGATTCGTGGAATTGCCACATGGCTCATTAATTTCACTTACACTGAGATAGCCCTAAAAGGAGGAATTCAGAAGTTAGACACAGAGAAAGCAAAAGCTGAAGCATGCGAGAGTATTAATTTTCCTAGTACAATGGAGTTAGCTGAGAGCGGCACAGCCAGCTATCTGGGTAATACCACGTTTCATCAAGAAAATAATCAGCAATTAAAATGGATTCATGGTGCTATACCATGATAAAAGGCATTCTAAATATTAAACAGTTTTTTTCTGGTGAAATCAGGATGACTATATTATACATAACTCAACATCTTCAAATGTGAAATATCCAGAGGCATCAGCATTCATTCTGTGGATGGAATGAGGTTGTCACTACACATACATTGAAAAGAATCACACATCAAAGAATCTCAGATAAGAAATTGACAATGCAATCACTCACTGCCTGATTCAAGAGCATTTTCCACAAATCTTCACTCTTAGATTTTTTCCCTCTTCTATTTCCTGATGAGTTAGAGGGTCAATAAGAGTGAGCTGAGGACTACTGGTTTTGCACTAAAGAATACTTATAAAACAGTATTTCATTTGTAATGGAATTTAACTTTTGAGAATCTCAACCATGTGAGAATAAGAGGAACACTTTCTTCTCGTTCAGGTGATCACAGACACACTAACACAAACACACAACACAACTGTAAGTCAGAGTTGCAACTGAAGGGTGGTTCAATTCAAGGCTGTTTTCCAAACTCCATCTCTAGGACAGAGAATTTCTAGTTACTTTCAAACTCAATAATTCAGTTTTGGCTTCAACTAAAATAATACACCCATGAACCAAAATCTCTGAGAATCAGAACTCCTGAATTTGTGGAAAAGGCACGTTAAAGTTGTCATGGAGAGTCATGTCATGATTTTTTTTTTGCCATACAAATAAATCAATATAAAAAAATGAAGCTCAAAATAATATTCTTTAAACGTGAGTTAAATTTGACACTCAGGTTCTTCTAGTAGTTCATTAATCCTTTCAAAAAGTAACTCTGGAAAAGGCACAGGATTTTAATGTGATGTTGTTGAAGCAGAAGCTGCAGGAAATCTAAGTTTTAACTGAGAACTTACAATTATAACAAAGTGGAAAAAACTAGAGTTGACTTTTTATAAATTGGATGTATCAAAGTCTAGCACTTCAGAAAGGAGCAGGTTGTAAGGTTAAGTGGAAGAAAATAGCTAGGTCGTCAACTTCCATTCTGTCTGTGATAATGAATCACAAAGAAAATTAACAACTTGGAATTATTCTTTTGCTCAGTTGATAGACTGTTACAAAGCCAAGGTTCAAAGACTCTTTACTGAGACCAAGATAATATAATTAATTCCTTCATAAAGGTATGCTGTTTGTCAAAAGCTCTTTTAAGGACTTAGGTTATGAGTTCATCACTTCTCAAAAGGAGGAGGACAGAGAGAGAGAATATGAGAATGAAAGAGAATGAGAAAAGATAAAAAAAAAACAAAAACAAAAACAAAAAAAAACCAGGAGTCAAGTCTGCTTAGCTTATAAAAGAGGACACAGTTGCTCAATAAGAACTAGTGGCACAGATATCCCAAATAATTTTTAAAAAGTGTGTTTCTGACACCATAGACTCCAAGAGAAAAAAAAAATCATCAGTAGAAAAGGGAAGACTTTACTCTTCTGTTGGTAGATAAAAAGAGCTCACTTAATTCATTTGGATGCCACAGCCCTTCAAACTCACTATGTCCAAGTCAAACTCCAAATCTTCCCTCTTAAGTCTACTCTCTCCCTGGATTTTCCTCTCTCAGAAAAAGGTACTCACCTCATTATTCAAGTCACAATAATGGCATTGTTGCTGACACTACCCTTTATTGACTTCATCTCAGGGCCTAATCTCTCAGCAAGAACTTTCAATTCTACCTCTAACATATATACTAATCCAACTGATTTTCTCTATTTCTCCACTGTTGCTCTAATTTAGACCCCAGCATCTCCAGGCTGCACGACTGGGATCATCTTCAGGCCAGCGTCTCTGACTTTCCTCAAAAGCCTCATGATCCAGTCTTCACTCAGCAGCCCCTGGTGATCTTTAACAAACGGATATCAAACAATGTCACCTCCCTTCTTAAAACCACTTGAGGTCTTCCCATCACACATAAGATAATCTGCATTTCATTAACATGACTCATAAGCCCTACCCCAACAACCTTCTGGACGATATCTTATGCCACTTTACTCCATTAACAACCGCCCTTTGTTCACTGAATCTGCCAGTTCCATGCTCTGAATAATCAAGAGAAACTACAAAATGAATAATCTGACAAAGTGGTTGTAGAAATATTTTCAAAAATGCTTCCAAGGTACACACTGATTCACACTGTTACTGTAAAGTATTTTATTTCATATACCTACATACAAAAAAAAATTCTATGTAGAAATTCCTAACTACTCTTTTTTTTTTTTATAAGTGGCTTATAAATAAAAGCAAATATTTTGGTCATGCAATCTTTTATGTAGAAGTGAGACTTTTCCTTAGCTTGTAAATATAAGAAAATAATTTCTTTTTAGTCAACATTATAATTTCCAAATCAGATTACAATATTCTATCTATGAGGCAGTCGTACACAAGGATACTTGGAAAGGAGTGGTGTTGGGAACTAGGGAACCATAGGCAAAGGATAAATACAGTTTAATGTAAATAGGAGTTCTCAACTTAGAAAACACACACACACACACACACACACACACACACACACACGGCAGGTGCTATGAGAGAAACAGAGAAAAGAAGGGAATCAATCTTCTTAAATGTTTGGGGACATTTTCTTGTTACATAGGACTGAGAAAGAGAAGAAAAGAGAGAGGAAGAAGAGGAAAAAGAGATTGCAGGGAAGAAAGAGAAGGGAAAACTCATCTGGGTCTAGATACCAAATATTCTGAATCTCCAAGTCACCCAACAATGTCAATTCCAAGCAAACTAGACACACACACACACACACGCACACATGCACACACATATGTGGATTGCACATAAAGATAATGCCTGGAATTCTCAAAGCACAAATGATGAAAGGCAAGAAAACCATCAGGGTACTGGGTGCTTGCATGAGTCATGGAGGTTAATGATGTTTTCACTCCTCAGTGAGTCACACAACACTCAGGCACAGTCCTCCTTTCTAAGGTGATGTGAGAGGACACGTAAAATCATGGCTTACCTCTTTCAGAATACTGGGGTTAACAGGAAACCCTTTCCCCCCAGAAAGGCTGGAGTATTTCTTTTCCAAATTACAAAGATTCTCCTTTTCCTGAAGGAACACAAAGTCTATTAAGCTTGGAGTTGACCTTGGATATCAGAGAAGCACAGGGATGGCACTAGAGGCAAACCATTTCCATCTCCTCTCCTCATGTTCACTCAGAACTTCACAGAGTGTGCACCTTGCCTTCTGCTAGCTGACAGAATGCCTGAGTTGTTTATTTTCCAGTATATTTAGCTCTATAACCTTCTGCTCCAGATAAATTTTACAGAGTAACAGCATGTTACCCGAAAAATAAGTCGGGTGTTCTAATTGAACCAAAAATGGAAGAAGGAGCCTTCAGAGGTCCTCTCAGTTCTTGTCTTTTGTATATTTTCTAAAAGTATTTTTTAATATTCCTAAGTAAAATGTGCCTTTTGGTGATGTAATATCACAATCCACAGATATATTTTATTTTGGAAACTTTACAGTGTTAGCTTTTGTGGTTGGGTCTATGATCTGCTCGAATTAATCCAGTATTAGGGAAACTATTTGTGGGTCATATTATTTGTTGTGGAATGATTTTCATAAAGTGAAACGTATGTTTAAGTACATGATTTTTGGCTTTCAACAAATGGAACATCATCACAACCAAGACAAAGAGCATTTCCATTGCCCAAGATGTTTCTGCATGACCCCTTCCAGTCAACCCCACCCATGAGCAAGCACTCTTCCAGTTCCTGTAGCCTTACACTAATTCTGCCTGTTCTTCAATGTGATATAAATGAGTCATACAGTAGGCAAGCTTTTGTGCTGTCCACTGTTACTCCATGATGTTGTGGAATCAGTAGTTCACTCCTACTTATCAGTAAGGAGTACTGCATGGTATAAATACACTTGACACTTTATCTGTGCCGCTCCTAATGGCTATTTAGGTTGCTTCTAGTTTTTTGTCTAATACAAAAAAAAGTTACTTCAAAAAGTCTTGGATATGTTATTTCATAAAGAAATGTTTTCATTTTTACTGTGTACTTAGGAGTAGAGTTGCTGGGTCAAAGTGTGGGGGTACAGCTAAAGCTATAAAATAACCTTGTGAGTTTTCTGAAGAGGTTGTACATTTTACACTCACATCAGCAATGCATCAAACTTCCAGCTGCTTCATGTCCTTGCCAACATGTGAAATTTTTACTTTTTTTGCTGAAGTCATTTTAGGTGGTGCAAGGTGAAATTATGTTGTTCTCCAAATTTATATTCCCTTGATGATTAATGGTAAGTACTTTTCATGTGACTTATTGGTCCATAGTATATATTCTTTGGTGAAGTATCTATTCAATACTTTTGCCTGCCTTTTAAAAAAATGTGCTGATGTTTATTCATTATTATTGAGTTGTAGGGGTGTTTACATACTCTAGATCCAAGTCCTTTGTCATCTCCTGTAAAAAATCTTTGCTTACACAAGATCCTGAAGGTATATTTGCACGCTTATGCTTTCTTCTAGGATCTTTATCATGTTAATTTTTATGCTTAAGTCTACCTTTCTTTAATTATTTATATATATGATATGAAGATATTGGCATTTATTTTTTCCCCACAGTTACCCAGTTGATCCAGCATAATTTGTTGCAAAGACTTTCCTTTTCCGATTGAATTATCTTGGAAGTTTTGTGAAAAATCAATAGACTGTATATATATATATATATATATATATATATATATATATGTCTATTTCTAGACCCTGAGGTCAGTTCCATTAATCTATATAAATATTTTTATTCTAAAACTACACTGTCTTGAATACTGTAGCTTTATAGTAAGCCTTGAAATCAGATAGTATAAATCCTCCAACTTTGCTTTTCTTGTTTTCACTATTTTACGCTCTTTGCATTTTCATATATAGTCATTTTTTATATTTGTAATAGTTACATCTTATACTGTTGCCACAAACACTCAATTACATAAGCACTGAACCATTGTTCTACAAGGACATTCAGGGTTAGGTTCCTATGAGAGTCTAGTCACAGTTTCACAAACTGATCAATACATAGCAAACAGGCAACAGCATTATAACTCACGCTAAGTGAAACAGCTAACACATGTATTTTCTCCATAAAACACAACTGGCCTTCTTGTCCTTAGAAATAGTAAATGGCATATTAGCACTATGCTTGGAAGCCATTTGAAACAGCAAAATCACAAGTAAAAGTGCAAAAATGGGAAAGCATAGCACTAAACGGCTCACAAGAAGGGAACTAGCTCACAGGATGTGGGCTAGAAGGAGAAGATAGGGTATCTGCATGTTAGGTGATTCAAAACTTTTATTACTCTATGTATGCCTGTGAATGACTGCAAAAGGGCCACAAATACAAACACATTTTATCACAAAGGTAAGATCACAGATTTGGAATCCATGAAAAGATGAGAATCAATTGTAAATTCTAATCCCAACTTGTTAATTGCTACAAAGATTATTGGGAATGAAATGTGTTTATAGATCATTTTAGGAAAATAAAAATGTTAATGCTCACAACCTTATGTTTTATAATCAAATTAAATATTATATATTTTTAATGAGGAACTATCATATTCATGACTGTGCTTACCCATTTTTAAAGATCTATCACTTAAGAGATTTTTTCTTTGCTTTTTTAAAAAACATTTAATAGCTACTTAAATACATATGATGCTACTTTCAGCCATGCTTTTGAATACAGGTGCAAAAGGCAAAATGGTTATAGGGAGGCTGATGGGAACAGAGTTTATCTCCACAAACTAGGGCAGGGAATTGAGATGGAAAATACATCTCCATTTAGAGATTTCTAAGCATGAGGAAGATGTCAGGAACCTGTGTGGGCTGCACACACCCACAGTAGAATCATAGCTCTACAAGATGGACCTATGGGACTTTGTTAACTTAGAAATAGCTAAGAAAAGAATGCTCATTTCTCGCAGGTGGGGCCATGGTACAGCTTCTTCCTCTAAACTTTCACTCTGGATTTAGTCTTCCCCCTACACCTCATTCTGGGTTTTTCTGATATTTTCATGATCCTAAATGTTATTTTCCTGGATAGTGGCCTGCATGTAACTCCATCAACTTTTATGTTTCGTAAAATTGCACTAGGGACCATGTTGGAAAGTCAGGCTACATGTTGCTATTTACCGTCTTTGGCTGAAGGACTCCCTTTGTTACTTATGATATTTAGACATATAAGGATGTGCATGGCTCCTTTGGTGAGGATGATCTTGCCACTGCTCTAACCACATGCAGTGCCTAACAATCCAACTACATCAAACTAATTCCATTGTGACATTTACCAGGAAGACCCATGCACAAATAATTGAAAATCAGAACGCAGAAGCAGCTGAGCCATAATATTTAACAGCAGTGAAAAGAACATTTTCCCTTAAATCTACCATAAATTGGTGTAAGAATATATTTTAAATGTTTGATGGAAAGTATAATTTTTTTTTAAGGAAAGAACATAAGAAAAAATGCAGATTTTCTGCTGGATGCTAACTGTGTGTGGATGAAGCTTATTGGTGTGGAAAAATAAATAAAAATGTACACAAAAATCATCTTAAATTCTGAAGACATTCATTTTTAAAAAGCACTTGCTTTGAAAGAGACAATCTTCCCTGAGTTGGAAGTTATGTTTTGTTGTAACCGGAGCTGAACAGGAAATACTTACTCTTTGTAGCATCACTATTAAATTATTCTTTTCTTTTACAAAATGCTCTTGTTCTCTCTGAGCCTGCTGAACAATGTGATTGGCTTGCTTTTTCAATGCTGAAATTTTTTCCTGTAGGAAAGAAGATGATCATGGAAAGATGCACGTTAGATATTCCAAGATTTGCCCATCTATACTGGGAAAAGGGGATAAGGTTTTTACAACTGAAATAACAGTGACCACATTTTAGTAGGTGATGGGAAGTCAGCATTACCCAGAGATGAGGGGGGCATTTACTTGGACCTGCCAAGTTCAATGCTTTTCTTAAAGCTAACACAGTTCAAGTGATTTAAGTTCTATTTGAAGAGTCCAGAAATCAACAGGAAATCTTGATTTCGACTATCAATTAATTTTTGACATAATTTGAAAGATGCCTGATTGAGAAAAAATAACAGTGGCATTTCTAATTTAAATTAAGAGTTTAAGAAATCACTTTCTCATTCTTCCCCCAATTTTATCAGGTTAGTATGAAGTTCTGGGGTGTAGTTCTGAATTCCGGAGTAAGAGCTAAATTCTGGGCTGGACACCTAAGTGTTAGGGGTTGGGCGGAGTCAGTAGTAATCTGTATCGTGTTTGGACTGTTTTTAATGGTGAAAAAGCTATCACCCAGTTTGTAGAACTATTAAGCAATGGAAAGTGAAAATTCCAAAATAGACTTTGTTCATAGAATTATTCTGAATTTAGTTACTGTGCTTTCAAAAGGAAGCAATTTGAAGAAAATACCTGAATTCCTAATTTTCTGTATCTTGGTTTTCACATAAATAATAAAATTGGGTATTATTCATGAATACCTCTACAACATTAGATAACAATACTGTAACATGTATCAATTTATCTAGTTCATAGCGCTCTTTACCATATATATGGCAGGCTCCATAATATGCCAAATATGATATGATCAAAAAAAGATATTCAAATAGATACAGCTGGATGAATGATCGTTATTGTCGCATAGTGAGGAGTACATCTTGATTTTTCACATTAAACATCACCTGGCAAAGGTACCTTTCTAGTTACTACGTTCCGCTGATGTTCAGCAACTTCACGCAGAAGCTGTTGGGTCAAGTTCTCCTTTTCTTCATCCAGACGACTCTCATGCTCAAGCTGCTGGAATTCTAGGTCTTCAAAGTGTTTGCTTTCAACATCTAATAGGTCGGCATCCTTTGGGGAAAAGGGAATGAAAACAGGACACAACAGAATGGCTGCCACCTTCTTGATATGAAGAAACAATTATTAAAAGCAATAGTTCAAAGTATCTTCCAGTTACAGCACTGACCAGGCTTAGGACATGATGATCCACTCTTTTGGAGTTAAACTCCAGAGCAGTGTCTGCTACAGCAGAAATGAAGGGAGCACTTCAGGAGAGGACAACATTTGCTTTACTGACAATTTTAGGTTGCTTTGTGCTTTAGGAATTCTTGCTTTAAATCTAATAAATGTCTTAAGCTGGTTAATGAAATATAAAAAGAATTCAGTAAATAATGTAAACATTATCTGCAGATCAAAGGTGAGATATGGGCTGGGGCGGTGGCTCGGTTGTTTACAGCACTTGCCCAGCATGCATGAGTACATGGGTTCAAACTCCAGCACCCATGTACACAACTAAGTGTCAGAGCAACGAAAGCCATGGGAAAAACTCAATAAAAATTGATTCTCTCTCTCTCTCTCTCTCACTGTCCTTCTCTCTTTACAAAAGAAAAAGGTGAGATATGGTTTCTGAAGCAAATTCTTCTTTTCCACAGTTTTTATATAAAACAATACTTCAGTATAGAGATTAAATGATTCAAAAGCTAGCATACATTCAGACCAGAGGTCTGTAAAAGCAATTCATGTACCTCAACAGTACACAACCCAACCCAAATATTTGATAAATATTTTCTAATGTATATACCAGGAGAAATAGTATTTGTACATAATTTTAAATTTATACTTTGAGCATGAATGCAACAAATATAGTTTATATGTTTTAAAGATAGAGTATGCTTGCTCAAACAATTTTGTTGGAGGGATAAGTACTTAAAATATTTGGGCATGGATTTTGAGTGATAATGATGTATTATTTTAGGATCAACAATTATAACCAATGAACCATTCAGGGGGGGTGTGGATATTAATAATGGAGGAGGCTATGCATGCGTGCAGTAGGGGCCTATGGGAAATCTCTTTATCTTCTACTCAGTTTTCCTGTGAACCTACAACAGCTCTAAAAAAAAAGTCTATTGAAAAAATTTGGAGATCAAGATCTTTCAAGAATACTTTTTATGAATCCATTAAAAATCATTTACATTTTTTTTTTACTGGAAAGAGGAGAACAAAAGCTTTCATTAGGCATAAGTTCAACTCAAAAGTTAAGCACGACTATCCTAAGAATAATCTTGAGGACATTTACAGAAAATTAACAGTCATGAAAATCAGATGGTCTTGAATAGACTTCCTCCAACCTATGGCATACTTGACGAAAGGAATGTCATTTGTGCATCTGCATTCATTCAGTGCACATTATATAAATTATTCTTTACTACACTTTTTAAATTTAAAACACCCATTTAATTTTGGAGACTCTGAAAGAATCATAAATGTGTTACATGTAGATGATTTTTTTAAAATAAAAATTTTAAATAATTTATGGTCAAAAGGAAGAGGCTGCTGGCTATGTTGCTCATAGTTCTACATAGCTAAAACAATCAGGGCATTCCATTATTGTTCAAATCTTCAAATAGAATTGAAAAATAATTGTATGATAAATTAGCTGTAGTTTTTAAGTAAGGACAAATTAAAATTTTTAATTGAATGAAATATATTTCTATCTTCTGCAATGAATTATATTCTAGGGATGATTCATAGGTAAGCTATTAGCTACCATGCAATTACAGCCAACACTATAGCAACAAGGCTGTTATGCTAACACAGACTGTGGGTTCTCCAAGCTTAAGAGCAGAAAAAACACAATTTAAAGAACATATTCAGCATTTCTTAAACTTCTTTACATGTTATTTGGCTGAAAAGAATGTGGTCTTGATTTCAAATTTTTGGTTGATGTTTCTAGTTTGTCACGCATTCCAAGTTTATAACTTCTAAATGAATGAACTAATTAAAGAAACTAAAGAATAAGAGATAACTCATGGGTTTTATCTTGTAACAAAATATCTGCAGTCTTTAAGTAATGGACTGGCTGCTATATTGACTCATATAGGCACACACACTCAAGCTTTCCAGGTCTTTGAATTAAGCTTAGTTTGTTGTCAAAGATTACTGAAATAAAAAAAAAATTAAACTCTTTTCAGATTTATAAATAATCTGCATTCAAAGTGGGCATACAGCTCACAATGCACATGTATACAGTACGCTAGTCCTTCACCTACTCCACAACTGGTCAACATGTAAATGTTTTATTTTAACCCTGCATGAAGGCCACAGAGTCACTAATTTACTTGTAGTAAATATTTAAACCACTGCATGAAAATAAAAAGCTGAAAATTAAGCTAAGCTCAGCAATCTGAGTCCATTGGTTAAATCATCTAATCAAGCCATCCAAAACATTAAAATGTGTGTATACAAACTTAGACTGTGAAAGAAAAACTATTTGGGAGGGGAATAAAAACTTTTAAAAGATTTTAGATAAGAAAAAGAATTCAAGGAATGGAATTTGGGGGCAAGACTAGTTTAATTGAGACAGGGTAATGTATACAGGAAGCTCAAAGACAAATACATAACCAGCTGAATGAAACAAAGGACATTACATATCTCCATTGACTGGCAAGCTCTGGGGCCCAGCACAAAACGAAATAAAACAGCTGCACTACAGAAAATTCTGTATAATTCCTTTTTTCTTTCCAGGAACTTTTTTTGAGAAGTTATATGATAGAAGTATACATACAAGATCTTTTTGTTTTCTTTGCCTAATTGAGGAACAGAAGATGAGAATAGATGTGGTACGTCCAGGGGTAACTGTAGAAATAACCTCATGATGGCTTAAGGCCGACTCTGGAAGCAAATTTAGATATGGCTTATTTTGTTAATTTTTGTCCTTCTTCTACTTGATAGTCAAATACTTTATATGCTTTCAGAATATGAAAAAGACACTGGTATAATCTCCTCTTCTATATGTGGAGATATTATGCTCATAGAGATTGAATGACTTTTACAAGACTAAAAGACAAACTGATTTTAGAGCCAATGATAGAAAAATGGTCTCCTAATTGTGGATATCACTGGATAGAATTAAAAAAACATCCAAAGACCAAAATAAACAGTTTGGTTGAGAAATATCAAAAGTTGAAGAATATTGCCCCAGCCAGGTATCTGGCACTTCCTCTTTACAGTGGACCTTATCCTGACGAATGACAGAGTCAATTAACTTTATAGCTTTCTTGTCCACACGTCTAGTATCCCAGATTGGTGAGCCCATACTGACTGCACACCAGCCACAGGCCATGAAGTCCACATCAGTTGAAAACTATACTTTGACTCTAAAGCAATGACTTAGAGGTAAGAAACCCCAGCATAAGTCCGCAATGTTGCATGCACAAGATCATTCCGTAATTTCAGCATAAGTAATCAAGACAACATGCAGTTTAAGAAAATGATTTTCCTACAGTTCATTTACTTTTTATCTTACATGACTTGCCACCTAATGAAGTTAATTGTAATCAAATAAGCTTCATCACATTTGCTCAAATGCCCTTGGAAAAGCTTTGTAATGAAATGGTATTTTGAAGTTGTGAAGTCTGAAGAGAAATGAAATGTGATAACACAGGAAATTCTTAATATGAATGCACTTCTTATGAAACAAATGAATTTTACTGGTTAAGCCAAGCGATGGGTGAAGAATTGCACTGGTCATCATCCCTGGAAAACAGAATTAGTAGATCTCAATATCAGCTGGTAGAAGCTACTGCAGTCAGTTATCTCTGCTAAAGAAAGGGGATTTATGATAAGAATTCTACACTCTGCTTGAAGAGGAAGGGGAAGGAGTCTTTGCTTTCAGTTAATGGAACAGACTGTCTGCATTATTTCCTCTCTCCCTTTGCAGTCAAAATCCTTAGAACATATACAAAATTTACGAGTTATCCTACAGAATCTAGGTCATGCAAACAGTAATTAGTTAAATTCCACTGAGTTCAGGTTACCAATAGAATCTACCAGCTTCTATTAGAAGCAATGGTTATAAAGAATACAAACAATAAATGGGCACCTAGAGGAAAGGAAGAACAAAATATATAAGCATGGTGCCAACCCTAAATAAAGAATTATGATGACTGCATAAATTCATTAGCAAAAAAAAGGAGTTAAAAAAAGTAAACAAATATAAAATTCAGGTTTCCCACTTCTTTTACTAACTGAAATGCTTTTACAAAGACAAGTCTTTTTTGAATAATTTTTATCACAAATTTCCAGGGAATTGTGACATCAAGTGATAGCAAGTTTTATCTTTTTACAGCAAATTCAGCTTACACACTAAAATGAGTAAAGGGGAAGACACAATTGTTACAACTTTCTTTGATCAATATTGAAAGAAATAAATAACCAAATTGATATGCTGAAGTTTACCTTATCTGCATTGGATACTCTTTACTAAAATGCTCTTAACCTCTGCAATATACTAAGTAATTTTAATTGTGATTTTTTTTCATTATCTAGTTATGTTCTCAGATGTATCAGTTATTTTTGCCTTAGAGGTTGTCTTATACTTTTTCAAGGGTGTGTTATCTTAACTGACTTTCCAACTTGCTCATTGCCAAGAAGGTACAAACAAAACAAATGAACTAGCCTTCTTTTTGACTCATGTGAAATCATAAATTATCACTCACTTAATAGTAATTTTACTATTACATGACTCCTTTAAAGGAGCACGACTGTTCAGGACTGCTGCCCTGGGATCACAGTTGGTTTGGGCTGCTGTTCAGAGGAAACAACTCATGGTCAAGAAGCTATGAAATAAGTGGCTGTGCCAATGTTTGTGAAATTATCCGTGTAGGAAGTTTCCTTTGCAGAATATAAACATCATGGTGTGCTGAACACTGCAGGCATTAAGGACAGGAGAATAACCTGAGAAAATTTACCTAGAAGGTACATACTGCAATAAGTATTTAAAAATTAGGATGCTCGTAGGAGATGTTGAGGGCATTCCTAATGTCCTGTGTCTTGAATCTTGTTGTTTGACTCTTGTAATCATGCTAATGAGTTCCATGTTACTAAGCAGCAGGAAAAAATATACAAAAGCAAAACACGGAGGGGGTGGAGAGCAAATTAGAAAATAGAATAATCTGGGGAATAAGAACATAAAATCAAGCTAAGGGGAAAAAATTATGGCCAAGTAGTACTCATAATACAGCAGAGAATTCAGGGGAAATGTGAGTTTTAAATGCTACAATTTTGGTGTTGATCAAGATATAAGCTCTGTTTAGTTACAACTCCAGAAATGATTTTGCATTAAAAAATCAGGAGAAGGTTTCTAATAAGGAATTTTTAAGCTGATTATGATTAGCATGGAATAATATTTACTGTTAGCATGCATATTCCTATTTCAAAAGTATATAATGACTAGAACTTAGGTAAATTCATCCTATGTGAAGTACTAAGCCATTGGTAAGTGGAACTTAATTGGAGAAGAAAAAAAAAACAAAAAGAAAAACAATGGGTGCATTCCTGTTTGCTACTGACCCTCTTCAGTTGTTGTTGTAACTGTTCCCTCATGGACTCAGGACAATTGTCCAGCTGGGTCTTCTGCTCGGAGTAAAGCTCCTGAAGCCTCTCTAGTTTTTCCCTTTCAGCATCAAGCTTTACCTTCTCCTGAAGTTCAGAAATCAGAAAATAGAATAGAAATTACCTTCACACCCCAAGTAGGTGCTAGTGAACATTTCCAAGAATAACACAAACATACACAAACTCCAGATATTCTATGAATGTAGAAACACAGATTGTTAGTGATTACAATAAAGGGATATAAGTGGAAGTTAAGACAAGGGGGCCCAGACTGTGCATTCTCAAAACAGCCCATTTCATTGGCTATTGACAATGACCCACCCTTCCTTCCTTCCCTCCTTCCTGCCACCCTGTTACAAAAGCAGGGGAAGCAATGGTAAGGCTGAATGTTGGTCAATGGCCAACAAAGTACAAAAGAAATGCCAACCAAATTCATAAGCTAGCCTTGCAAAAATCTCTTCTCAGGGAACCAGACAAAGAAAAGGAGGACACCTATTTACATCCAAGTACTCTCATGGTTCTCTTTGCTAAAGGCATTTGCTAAGCAAGTCCTGGAAATGTGTTCTCAGGTCAAAGTCACCCTGTGCAAACCCGGGTCATCTGGAATAGTTCTGGCTATCTGGAAAACCTCAAAGCTTAAGCAATTAGAAAATCTTATTTCAGTGAAAACATCCAATTCAGGGGTGAGAGAACAGACACAAATGTAAAACAAAGTAGGAAGGGGAAAGGTAGGTATAGCAAATGGCTCAGACATAGCACAACGATGACACTGTGCAATTACAGACTTCCTTAAAATGAATCACATAAAAGAATAAACTGAAACATGAAAAAACATAAACTGTAAAATAAAAAAGGACACCAAGAGAGAGACCCGAAGAAAAAGAATGTAACACTAAATCCCTGCCAAGTCACACATGCCAAAGTGACCCTTGACATGCTCCCGGATATAACAGGTCCATACTGCAACAGGTGCTTATTTGGCCTTAAAGACCACCCTTTAAATGGAGCAACAAAATTTCAATTCTTTCAGTGCCAGTCTTGTCTACTTGTGGACCGTTTATGATGCTCTGAACTCTTGAAGCAAATCTTAGGCATGATTCTCTCCACCATGTGTAACTCTTCCAAGCTAAAGAAAAGCACTTTATGGGGCACTACGATGATCTGAACACCACCACCTTATGTTCTCTCCATAGAAACTGGTAGAAATAAAAATAGCTTCTAAACATATCACAGAAGGACTTTTTAAAGGATAAAGCTCTAAAATCATCCTATCAAATTAACCTTACTATAATTTCTTTACCCAACCATCCATGATCTCTTGTGTCAACACACAATTAGATTCTTGACAAAGAATCTAAAACTATAAGACACTCCGTACCTCACTTGAGCTCACTTGAGTCTCGATTTTGACTAATTTTTAAATGTCAAGGGTAATTGAAAAATATTCATTTAATTTTAGGAACTAAGTTTTTTTCCTGAAAATAAATAAATCCAAAAATCATAAACTTGAGAATTCTGCTTCATATATTAATAAAAGATGATTCAACAACAACTTAAACAGTCTACAAAGAAAGTTTGTCCAATCTTTAACAGGAAGTTTGTTCAGTGTGCATGGCTATTGAGTAGGAATTGGGAGAAAGTAAGAGTATGGTTAACAGAAAGGAAAGAATTCCGGTAAGTTAATCCATAGAAAATTCAATATAGTCATACCTCAATCCAATGATTTAGTCTTTAATTTCAGAATTGTTTTTCCCCTTAATAAAACAAGCAACACAGAACACCTGTTGACTAGTTGCTAAGAAAATGTGTTAAGATTGCCCAATTTACCCAGCAAGAGAATTTGATCCAAAAAAAAGTTCTGTTTCTAAATATGGTATCATCACACTTTGCAACAACTTGTAAATCTAAACAGGAAATTAAAAAATAAATAAAACTATTCATTACAACTAAACACCATATGTGCAAAGTCTTAAAGTTCTCTTTATAGAAAACACTGATGCAATATTAGAAATCTGAAAAGCCACTGCCCTAAAACACAGGTCTCAAACCTTGAAGAACTTACCAAACTAATGCTCTGATGCTCTCATTTTTAAGTAGTGAACACAAATAAACAATTAATAAAAAATACCTCATGTTTACACAGTGCCTTCCTTCTGAAGTGCTCAAAGCGTTTCACAATTCCATACAAGGGGGCAGTTAAGAGAATTATGCAAGCAGGCACCATGTGGGCCTTCAGCAGCTTCTCTGTGGTTTATCAGCAACACTGTGACCAGCACCTGGTCTCAGAGCAAAAGCTCCGTGGGGCCAATGCGAGGGCAAAGGAAGTGAGAGGGGAAGGATGCAAGAAGGACTAGTGGCAGGTGGGCCACGTCATAAATCACAGAGGACCTCAGAGGTGATATTATTCTTGTGAGAGCCGGAAGTAGAGCGACTTCAAGCCAGAAAGAAATTCATATTCCTCTCTTCTATTTATTGCTCAGGAAGTTTTCAAAGGAAAATTAGATGGAGATAAATAATTAATAGAGCCAAAACATCACCTTCTTTGATGAAGGTAAAACACAGGGACAAACTAGATGACATTTAACAGTTTAGAGATTCTTACTTTTTACATGTTATTCCCTTTCCCCAGATTGTAATTGGTAAACTCACCTATTCCAACTACTGGAGATACAATGAAAATTTCCAAATACCCAAGTGTAATCAGAGTATAACTTTTTCTTTTTTAAGATACCTAAGTGTATTTTCAGGGAACAGGCAGATTTAAATGCATTTTTAGTAAAATTCACCAATTTTGGTTTGTTGAAAAAAATGTTAATTATAAGGAATTGGGATACTCAAGCACAATAAAGATATATAAGGGGGCACTTAAAAAACATGAACAGAGGGGCTGGAGCAGTGGCTTGGTGGTTACAGCACTTGCCTGGCATGGGTGTGGACACAAGTTCGAGCCCCAGCACCATATACACAATGAAGTGTTGGAGCAATGAAAGCCATATGAAAACTAAACAAAAAATTAATTCTCTCTTTCTCTCTCACTGTCCCTTTCTCTTAAAAAAAAAAAATGAACAGAAAAGGACTTCCCTAGAGAAAAGTTTTTTCCATTAGCTCTGTTTTTGCTTTGATTTGTCTTGATGTACTGGAAAGCCCAGCTGGGTTACAGATTCATTGTCAGATTCCACCTATTTTGTATATTTAAGACTAATGTTCATAAAGTTACATATTCACATAAGGCCAATGATAAATTATTCAGGGGAAGTTATGATAGACATTAGTATATAAAATTGGTCACATACTGTTGTTCCTGAGTATCTTCAAGGAATTATTTCTGGGACTCCAAAGGATACCAAAATCTGTGATTGTTCATGTCTCTTATGCCAAATGGCATAGTATTTGCATATAACCCAGATAAATTGCTTGTAATACCTAATACAATGTAAATACTATATAAACAATTGTATACTGTATTGTTTAGGGAATAATGGAAAGAAAAATGTTTGTGCACACTCAGTCGGTACAGATGTATTTTTTAAAATGTTTTTGATCCTTGGTCAGTTGAACTGGAGATGCAGAATCCAAGGATACCGTTGGCTCACTGTGCTTGCTTTCATAGTGATCTGTTCGTTCATTCACTCCATAAAGATTAAAAGAAGAGGAGAGGCAGAGGAAAGAGGGAATTTTATCATTCTCGTCCGGTGCACAGTCCTTTTAGCTGTTATTCCCAGTACCAACTGCACACTGGAATAACCTGAGCTTTTACATCTACCATGCTCCAGGCACCTGGATTTGGTCACAAATATGGAGCATAAAGACTATAGAATCACTGACTGCCACCTGGAATTATGTTAATCACAAAGCAATTATCATTTGATTAGAGTTTTTTTTTTTAGTATAAAAGCCTTTTTTTCAAGTAGTATTCCAATCATAAACTGCTTTATTTTCAAACTAAACGCTGCTAGCAAATCAACAGATGACAGATTTCAAGTTCAGATGCAGAGTATCTACCTGAAGCAAATAATCAGGAGTGGTTACAAGTTTACCCTAAGTAATTTGAATTTATACACAAGAGTTGCCAACAATCTTGAATGACTTTAAGATATCCAAGGCCCATCATAGGACCACTTATTTTGCCAGATCTTGTAATTAAAAGAAAGTAACATATTTTCTCTCTTCTCAGTAGTATTCTTGAAAGAAGAAATTGAAATTTATCTTGCTGGCTCTATGTGAATTCCAATGCTACATAAAGAATTCTTGAATACAAACTTAAGAATCATTTTATCATATCTAAGCATGCAATACTCATAATAATAAGCAGATGGTTCAAGGTTATCCTGAAAAAATATTTAACTTACTGGTTTGCAAGACTGCCAAACAAAGAGAGGACACCTGGTAAAATTTGAACTACAGATGAAAAAGAAATAATTTTTAAAAATGTAAAATGTTCCACATATTGCCTGGGACACAAATACAAAAAAAAAAAAAAAAAAAACCAAGAAAAAAAACAAAAAAACACCTTATTTTCTGTTTACCTGAAATTCAAACACAACTGAGCTTCTCAGTCAAGAAATGCTGGCTCAGGTTTAGAACTGATACAATGATATGTTAAGATTTGCAGTGCCTAAGCCACCATTTTTAGAGGAAGTCAATCCAAGTCCTCTCTCTATATCCTAAGAATCGCTTTTCTTCCAGTTCTTAAAACCTGTAGGAGGCAGTCATCCTCATTGCTTCAAAGATGAGTCAACTATTTTAAACCCCTAACACTAATCTGAAATTTCCCCCCTTGTTTTTGCAGTGCTGGGGATCAAAGCCAGGACCTTATACATGCTAGGCAGATGCATTACCACTGAGCTAGCTATACCCACAACCCTGAAACCTTTCCTTCTCACATTTTTTTTTTTGTTGGTGAATTATAGTTGTACGTAACAGTGGGATTTGTTGTTACCTATTTGTGCATGCATGTAATATAACAATATAATTTGGCCAATATCTATCACCAGTATTTCCCCTTTTCTTCCTTTCCTTCCCTTCCCCTAGTCCCTTTCTTCTATCTCCTCCACCCTTATTTTTCATTTTTCCTCTCTAACTTCCACATATGAAAGAAAACATATGACACTCGACTCTCTGAGTTTGGCTTATTTTGCTTAACTTAATGATCTCAAGTTCCATCCATTTTCCTGCAAATAACATAATTTCATTTTTCTTTAAGGAAGAATAAGACTCCACCGTATAAACGTACCACATTATCTATTCATCTGTTGATGGACACCTAGGCTGGTTCCACAGTCTATCGAGAGTTGCGCTGGTATAAATCTGAATATGCATGTATCACTATAGTACACTGACTTTAATTCTTTAGGACAAATACTGAGGAGCAGTATAGCTAAGTCCTATGATGGTTCCATGCCTAGTCTTTTGAGGAACTTCCATGCTGATTTCCATAATGGTTATGCTGATTTATAATAACACCAACAGTGAAAATGTTCCTTTTTCTCTACATCCTCTCCAGCATTTATTATTATTTGTACTCTTGATGACTACCATTCTGACTAGTATGAGATAAAATGTCAGTGTAGTTTTGACTTGCATTTCCCCAATTGCTAGTGATGTTAAACATTTTTCATATATTTGTTGGCCATTTGTATTTATTATTTTGAGAAGTGTATGTTCAGTTCATTAACCACTAATTGGGTTACTTGATTTTTCAGTGTTAATATTTTTCAGTTCTATATATTCTAGATATTAATCCTCTGTTAGAAGAGTAGCTAGCAAAGATTTTCTCCCATTATGTAGCTTCTTTTTACATTCTTAATTGCTTCATTTGCTGTGCAAAAGTTTTAAAATTTGATGCCATACCATTTGTTAACTCCTGGCAGTATTTCCTCCGCTTTAGCAGTCCTATTGACAAAGTTGTTGCCTGTGTTTATATGCTTGAGTGTTGACCCTAGATTTTCTTCTAGGAGTTGCATGGCTTCCGAACTAATTTCTGGGTCTTTGATCTATTTTGAGTTGATTTTTGTACTAGGTGAGGGAGAAGGGTCCAGTCTCTTTCTTCTTCATATGGAAAACTAGCTTTCCCAGCACCATGTTAAAAAGACAATCTTTTCTTCAACATATTCTTTTGGCAGTTTTGTCAACGATGAGATGAGTGTATCTGTGTGGTTTGTCTCTATGTCTTCTATTCTGTACCACTGATCTATGTGCCTGTTTCTATGCCAGTTCCATGCAGTTTTTGTTTCTGTGTCTTTGTAGTATAATTTGAAGTCACAGATTGTGGTGCCTCCAGTATTGCTTTTTTTTTTTTTTTTTAGCTTAGAATTGCTTTGGCTATTCTGGTTTTTTATTCTTCCAAATAAACTTTAGGATTGTTTTTTCTAGTTCTGTGAAGAATGTCAAGAGTATTTTGATGGGAATTGCAAATAATCTTGTATGCTCCTGGTAGTATGGCCATTTCAATAATATTAATTCTGACTACCCATGAATGTGGGAGGTTGTTCCATCTTCTTATGTCTTCTTCAATTTCTTTCTTCAATGTTTTATATAGTTTTCATTGTAGAGGTCTTTCACTTCTTTGGTTAGATTTATTCTATATGACCTTTAGGCTGTTGTGAATGGGACTGCCGAAACACTATTTTAAACAGCTTTATTGAAGTATAATTAATGTATTAAAAACTGCATGCTTCATGTATTCATTTTGATGACTTTGGACATATGCATATACCATGACACTACTTAATGTCAGAGTGTCTTGATTTTAGGATATTCTGAATTTTATGCAGATAACACTGGTTGTATTGCACATATTATATGGCATTTCCAGTGAGACTGGGGGAAGCATACTTTAATAAAACATGTATGCCTGTAGCTACACTTGTGAAAGTCAACCTTACAAGGACACATTTTCCCAAAAAAACTTTTCAGCCTACAAAGGGAAGATTATGGACCTGGGTCAAACAAATAGTTATTGTTGGAAACTCATTGTTTTTCCCTAAAGAGGCATATCCTTCTATTTCTTTCTAGGATATTTTCCCTTTGGCTTTGACATTTTCATTACACAATGATGGATGTTTGGTGTAGGAAAAAAAAATGGCAAATCAGAACATTGAGGACTTAGGTAAAAAGCAATGACCAGAAAAATAAACTTCCATCTGGAATCCTGTTGATTTAATCCCCAAATCCCATGATACAGTTCCACTTCCTCTAGCAAGGGAGCTAACTTTGAAATGTAAGAAAGAGGCACAGGAAGGGCTGGGTACCTTCTGAACACTGCCTGTCCTGGCAAATGCTCTGCACTCAGGAGGCATGAACACTTGTTGAAGAATCTGGGCCAGACTCACTGCCTTCCCCTGGCTCTGAAGGAAGGATGGGAGGAAGTAACAGGTACTTGGGCAAGATAATAATGGGGAATGAGGCTTAACTACTTAGCAATATCTGCTCATGTAGAAAAATATGGAAGTCAAAAATTTCAGATTTCATTTAGGATATGTTACGTAGAGAATAATTTAACATTCAGCTCACAGTTAAGTTTGTGTAGTGATACAAGTGTGCACATCAGGATGGCTACAAAATGTCATAAAATATTCATGTGAAGACACAAAATATTTGTCCTTAAATGAAAAGATGATTTGAGCTTTATGATTAACATCTGGGTAACAGAAAGACTTCAGGAAGAGGATGGAAGCAGAGCCTTTCCTTAATCATTTTATTTTATTTCAGTACAACTGACTTTTGAGTTTTATGTGCTAAGCAGCATAGATGAAACAGACAATCCAAAAATAGAGGAAACTGAAAAATTATATTTAGTTTCAAATTTTTACTGTAGTCAGAAATAGACAAAAAGAGAAAGGAAACCTACATAAAAAGATGCACATGTCTGAACTTTCTCAGCAGCTGCCTAAAATGGGGATTTGATCTTGTAGTGGGGGTGGGGAGTGGTAGGGAAGCACTGTCTGGGCTTCTGAGCTAGTAGCTTCCCTACTCTGTCTCCAAGCCCATTAAACTAAAGCAGATAACTGGGCCAGCAGTAGCATTCACTTCTCCTTTCACTTCATTGCTTCTTCAATTAGTGCTTTACCAAAAAGCATGCCCTCTCAGTTTATGTTCAAGTCAGATACTCATATTTGTCCAGGGTTTATCCATGTTTACGCTGGAAATGTGGCTACTATCTAAGAACGCAACAGGCAGGGGGCATTTAGCTTAAGGTCACACGGAAATAGGTTGACTGATGCTTGTGACAGTGGTATCCTAAAGGCAGAGAAAGGCCAATCCAGGAAACCTCTGGTAAAATATTCAATAAATACATAACAAAATGAATTGTCTATTTGATGTTGTGCATATAATTATGTCTATAGTTTTTTATATTATGTGACATAATAAATAGTAATCACATATAATATATATTAATTTATGCTAAATTTGTAAAATAAAATGATAGTTCCCAAATCGGCTAAAAGAAATAACACTAAAGACCAGTGTCAAGAACCAAGGAAAAACTGTCAATAATTTCACACCAAGATTTGAACTCTGATGCTCAGGCCTTGTCTGCAAAACACAAGGGCCAGAATGACAGGATGTACTATCAACATCTGAACTGGAACTTGCCCAACACAGATATCTTTTCAGGTTTTGCTTTTCTCATTCCCCAGTTTATATCCGAACACAGAAACAGGTGTATGGAAAGGGAAACGTGATCCAAAGGGCAAAGGCCACTTCCTCCTTCTGTCTCACGCTTTGGCTTGACCGGTAGCGTGATTGCAGGCTCCCTGGCATGTGCACTTGGGCAGTCCACACCAGCTGTCCTGAAACTTGGCCACACATAGCTCTTTGGCAGGTGCTTGGCTCTGCATTTCTTGTAACGGCCAGCCTGGACTAGCCATCAGCAGGCAAATCCAAGGACAATATTCCCAAAGCATATTGGGCAGTATTTTAGCACCTACTATAGGCTGGATAAACAGTGGATCACAGTAACTTCTTCTATCTCACAGGCTAGAGGGGGAAATAAATATCTGATACATCCAAACAAATGTAAATTATAAAATAAGAAAAGTAAAAGTTCTAAAAAGACCATTATCTCAACTAGAAAGGTCTTGGAAAACTTTTCTGAAAAACTGACAGTGAACCTGAGCCCTGAAAATAGAAACAACCAAAGCATGGGGTATGTGGAAGAAAATCCCAGGCAGGAAAAAGAGTCTGTGAAGGACCTAGCAGGATGGGAAGGGGTTGAGGATGGATCATAGAAAAAAATAGAAGAAGGTCATAGTGAGGATGGTGTGAAGTATGAGAAGGTGGTGACAGAAAGACTAGTGACAGATCACAGCAAGAAATTGAGATTTGTCAAGTACAGTGGGGCACAAACCAGAATGTTAAGTCTAAAAGATTCCTATGATATAATTCCTATTTTTTAGAAAAATCAACATGGCTTCTTCATTCACTACAAAGACAATAAGCACATTGGAGGGGGGAAATTGAAAAGGGACTAAAGAAGAGACTTTGATTATTTAGAAGAGAATGTTGCTAGTGGGATTGTGGAGACACTGAAGTAACTTGAGACATGCTTTGCTTGTATATGATGGAGAAAGAAGGGAAAGAAGGGTCAAGGTCAACTTCAGGGCTTCTGTTTGAACATACAGATAGTCAGAGATGCAATTTCCAGCACTGAGAAAACTAAACAATGGGCACAGGTTGTTGCGAAAGGCAAGGTGAAGGTTAAGATCACGAGTTCAGTTACGGTTGTGTTCAACTGGAATTAACTGTGCATTATCTTGAGTGGAGATGTCAGGGGCTAAAGACATGTATATGATCAGAGAGAGAAGAGTAACAGAAGTAATGCTATTAAGAGTGTGATTCACAGAGGCAATGATGGGGAGGAGGCAGAAAGAGCCAAGAACAGGAGCTATCCTCTCTACTTAATGCTCCTTAGGAGTCTAATCACAAGATACTGAAAAGCACCCAGCGAGCTGGGAAGCACTGAGGTCTTCCACAGTCCTCTTCTTCTTATCTTTCTCTCTCTCTCTCTCTTAAAACAAGAGGGAGAGAGAGAGAATCAATTTTTTTTAAAGAAAACTTTTCATCTGACCTTCGTTTCTATGATTCTTGGTTGTGTATGGTCCTGGGGTTTGAATCGGGTCCTCATGCATGTAACACAAGTGCTCCAACTACTGAGTCACTGTTCCAACCCTTCCATAGTCTTAAAAGGAAAAAACTGAAGGATTAGTAGAGGCCTAAGCCAACTGAAATGGAAAGAATGATTAGTTTGGAAATGAGGAAGATGAGACATGGTGTACTCATAAAATTCTTTGAGAAGTTTATCTGTGGCGAAGAGGACAGAGATAAAGTGGGTAGCTTATTTTCATACAACAGGGTAGCAGTTTATTTTTAAATAACAGTTTTTAAAATAGTATTGGTGGCACACTGACAGCAAAGTGCAACAGATTTGTAGGGTTTGTGCAGAAGGACTGAAGGCTTGAGAAGGTAGAATGGGATGGTACTCAGGGCACATCCAAAAGGACAGATCTTTGATGAGAGGAGAGCAGCTTCCTTGATAGTAAGAAGACTGGATGTTTCTTATTTCTCACTGAAGCAGGTGGTGAGATAATTTCTGAGCCAGTGGGAGGAAAATGGGCCTGATATTTGAAGAGGGTGACAGTACAAAATAGCTGTGTCACAAAACGGCAGAACAAGTTTATTTGAGAATCATAACCATGCTGCCTAGCAGTGTTGAGTCTCTATTTAAGATTGTTTTGCAAGAATAGTGTAATGTCATCTAGTCCAGCCTTTGTTTCCATTCCCCTCATCCTTTTCTGGAACCCCTTGTCCAAAGCCAGTTTCTGCCGTTTTTCACACCACGTGATGACAGACAATAATAATTCCACCTGCCAAGACCAACTAATCCCCTCACAGCTGCATGAGCTGCACTTCACTTCAGTCCCCTACAGTCCTCTTTCCTTGCATAGCTTCTGTCAAGCCACCAAAACAATAGAAGTGATGGAGATAGCTTCTTGGCCTGCTTCTGCTCATGTTCCTAGAATTCTTCTCCACCTTGGGTCTGGAAAACAGCAGTTTCCTCAAGATGTGAGCTTTAGCATTGGTTTAACTAGCTTGTGCAAAATTTGATGCTAATGAGAGACAGACAAATGGAATGTGTAAGCTGTACCATGAGTAAGCTATACAAAGATATAAAAACTAGGATGAGGAAGGCAGAGGGTTCAAAGGGAACACAGTACCCCAATCCTATGTCCTGCAAGCTTTCCAATATGATATAAACAGTAATACCTTTACTACTGTATTACTTAAACCAAGTAGTACTAACTTCATATAAGCTAATAAAAACCAAAACAAAACATCTGATGCCTCTAAGAAAAGATTCTGGCTGTATCAATGCAGAGACTTTGAAAAACATAAATTATTAATGGAATCCCCCTGTACTGCAAATTTAAAATAATCAATCCTTTCACTTGGCTGGAAGCTTCTAAAGAAAAATATATCTACTATGCAGTAGATTCTTTACTATTTCAAAGGCTGGAGGTAGAATGATCATACATCAAGATTAACATGAAAAAGCTGTACTGTTTAATTTTGACATGTAGGTGACTAAGAAATTGATTTGTAGCCTTTACTGCAATTTCCATTTCTGACAATATCATTTTGAGCTCATTCTTTGGCAACAAGATCAAATGCCCTTATTCATAAGCTCAAATACATAAGAGCCTAAAAAGGAAGTCACATTCAGCAGAAATTCTTTCCACACATGACCATTAGAACTTACTCAAGCTGTAGTATTTTTCTTTTTCTGAGCTTGGTGGGGAATATGATGGATAGGAAAGAATGTGTTAAAGCTTTTTCACTTTTTGTTTTCCCAAATCAAAATTTTATTTTAAATTTCAGGTTTAGTTAACTGTAGCTAAGTCATTAGGGGAGAAGAACATATAATATTCCCAGAGGAAGGGGAAAAACTGAAACAGACAAACCAATATCCTGAATTCTAAAACCTACAGGTAATTCTCCATACTTCCCCTAGTAGATATCAGCTCACATTCAGGTTGCAACCTGAAGTGTGTAAGCAAGACCTCATCCAAGCTAAGTGTCCACCTATGTATCATGGATAGTTTTCACTTGGCAGTGTGAAGAACCCCCTGAAAATGTCAATACGTTTTTCAAAGAACAGTGTACTTGCATTGGAGACAACAGCAAGGCAAGACAGGTACAATTGATGGCTCCCATTCATCTTTTTAATAAACAGAAAAATAGAAATAAACGAGGCAACTCTATTCAAATATGTCAAAGCCCCTTACAGGGCAACAGTGATTTTTTTTTAAAGGGGGAAAATCCTTCTAAAAATGAGTAGAAAGAGGAGAACAGAAAAGCTGATGTAAAAATAAAAAGCAACTCACTCACCTCAAGTAGGATTGGCTGCCACAAAATATCATGAACTATCATTTTTCAAATGATTTGGGTTCTGCATTCTCAGCCCCAGTTGCCCAGTACCTGACAGTTGTTAATTTGTAATAATGTGTGATCTCAGGACTTATCTCTAGTGTCATCGTCTTCAGGTATACAACACACAAACCCAAAAATCATGATAATTCCATTTCACATTTAAATTCAATCAAAGGAAACCATAGCTTTAACCATGAGAATTGCATTCAAATATAATTTTCTTTTACCTTGGTCTTTTCACCAACAATTTTCTTTTCCAGCTCTGCTATCTTCCGGTTTAGACGGTCCAAAATCTCTTTCTCCTTCATAAGTTCAGTTGTCTCAGATTCCTGCTCTCCAGCCAAAAGAGCACATTCCATATCCAACTAAGGACATAAAAGAAAACTCAGAAGCATTTCACCTTCAGGGATATTCTCAACTGCTCACAGCACAGATGCAGTTTAAAAGCTAAAAATTTTCAAAAAGTACTAGCATATCAGTCCATGTGTCTCAGGATTACTATATAAGAAAGCTAGAAAGCCCAGAGTGTAGTTGCTAAGAAAAACTAGCTATCCTAACACTTCCATTTTCTGCTACAAACCCTTGTCTGCTTACTTTTCAAAGATATTTTGCTTGTTTTCTTAGACTGAAGCACAAACCACACTGGGAACAGCCTCCTCTTTGTCCCCAGGGTACAAGGAGTGAAAATTACCACAGCTAAGCACATGGGCTTCGCGTTCCTAGCAATGCTGGCAGGAGGGGCTTCCAGGGTCCGTCCACAAGATGACAGGTGAGCAGTCCCGTTACTACTTATGGGGCTATTGGTACCATCTGCAAGTACAGACATGTGGATCCTGCCCATAATTATGTGTTCTCACTCCATGGTGGCAACATAAAATTGCCACTATCTTCAATTATAGTTATAGAATATGTGCTGTCTGCTCCCTGTTTTGCAAATCTGGGTTCATGTCTAATTGATGTATGGAATCCCCCATAATGCTAACATGACATCTGACTCATAGTAACATGCTCAGAAAATGTTTCTTAGATTTTAAGTTGAACACCTAAATTCAGGATACTTCAGATAACAGATCCTACTATCAGAAAGCACATATAGTACTGGTTAAGACATAGTTGGCTTAAAGTATGTTAAAGATAGCTTAACACATTTATCTAATCTGATTAATAAAAAACAGAAAGAAAAGAAGATAGAATAGAGCTCTTTTACTATATACATGGTACCCATCGAACAAATGCTTGCTTGTGTTGGCCTCTAAGACCTGTGTCCTAGTGAGCAGTAATGTTTTTAAGCTACAGGAAAAACAGAGAGGATAAAAAGTGAGCTCATGGTTTGTACCTCCTGGGAGGATTCATCCATTTGGTCATTTATATCTTTGATTTTTTGTTCAAGTTCTTCAAGGTTGTTCAGAATTGTGATTCGAGCATCTTCCATTGCGACCAACTCCTGGGTCCTCTGTTCTTCACTTAACCCTTCAGGGGTCTGAAATTAATCAACACAAAAATGGGTTACTCACACTTCAGTTCTAGAATTTCCTGATTTGACTTATAAACCAGCTATAGACCTACTGTTTCACAACCTCCATGCCCATGTAGATGGTAAAAGCATCCCTGGGACTGTTTAGTTGGAACTGAAACATTTCCCATACAGATATGTCATCCTCAGCAGCTACAACTTTAGATAAACTGAAGTAAACCAATTTCAATACACAAATTTAGATCCTTTTTTTTTTTTAAGAGAGAGGGACAGTGAGAGTGAGAGAGCGTGAGAGAGAGAGAGCAAGACAGAATCAGTTTTTATTTAGTTTTTCATTTGACTTCCGTTGCTTGTGTACGTGGTGCTAGGGTTTGAGCTCACGTCCTTGCACATGCCAGGCAAGCGCTGTAACCGCTGAGCTACCGCTCCAGCCCAAATCCATATCCTTTTAAAGCTAAAAGAACTAAGATGATAAAAAGATAGGGAAGTTGTAGTATGGAGAGATTGAAGTGATGGTTTCTCCAATGTTACAGAGAAAGTTTAGCACAGCAGAGAACTAGAACTGAGACAGGACTTTTGACATCTTCCTCTGGGATCTCTTAGGGTTGCTGCCACCTTCATTACAAGCTTCCCATTCTCTCTCACCTCCTATGGAAGCTTCTTGAATTTCTAACCAAACTCTTGGTGTCACTGCTAGAGTTACCTGCAAATGAGCATTCATGCTTTTTTATGTGTTTCCAACATAAGGTGGGAAAACGAGAGCACATCACTTTAGTGATTCCCCAAATGATTCAGAACTACGCATTCAACATTACCAGCTGATGTTTCATTTGTTGTTACCACACTATTTGCTGTCTTTGTCCTATAGATCTTTTTTTATATAATGTTTAAGACACTAAATGGACCAAATGGGCTTTATGACTGAAAATAGAGCATTGGTGAATGGAAGACTGAGTTCCTTGGCAAAGAATGAGTAACTCAACAAACAAATTAACTGAGCAAAGGCATACTTCCAATCTTGAACAGAGTTAATGGCAAATGCTCAAGGAAGAAAGGAATATTGTGAACCATATACACAGCTCAAACATGACTGCCTATTATTTATGAAGAGAATGTAGTAAGTTGAAAATAGCTTCTTCTGCCTAGAATTTTGGGTTAACTATCTTGGGTATCATCTAATGGTGGCTTTCTGAAATGCCAATATTGACATAATATTTGTTTAATCTTTATCCTTCTTTGGAAAAGAATACTTTGAATGAGTAAGTCAATGAATAATTTTACAATTAAATATTGAAAATTAAATTTTACAATTAAATATTGAAAATAGCAACCCAATTAATTTTTGAAGATTATTCACTAATCCTTAAAAAGAATATGTAGATAAACCAAAATAACCACTGACATTTACTTATATCTCACTAGGCATTTAATTTGCTTACCAATCCTGATAACTTTAAGAAAATATTCCATCATGTCATATTTTATATTCTTTATTCAGATTCTTTATTCTTTGCTTTGTAGCTATTTAAAGGTATTACGCAGTAGAGCATTCAGTATCTCAGGTTGGTTAGAACAAAGGAACCCAGGTTTTCCAAGGTTTGACATTTAGCTGTTTAATTGTCATCTTAAATCCAATATTTTACCAACTTATAAAACAACTGGTGACCTTTTTATCACAAACAATGAAGCTCATTGTCTTAATAATTGGGCGCTTGTTCAGGCCATGAGGAATGCCTGCCGCAGTGAATGGCATTCCAGAATCACTGACAGTAATCCAGGCAGGAAAGCTCAGGAAGGCCAGCATCCTGTTGGGTCAACATTACATATTAGGTTTCCACTTCTAAGGTGGTTTAAAAATATCTCTCTCCCTGGTGGAAGCAAAGCATTAAGAAAAGACAAAACAACTGAACAATCTGCAAAACTATAAACTTTAAGGAGGGCGTGAAGATAATTAAGAGTGGAAATAATAGGTATCTCCCCATAACTCAAAATTTTTAGAAATTTGGTTTCTAAAGCAATAAAAGCGGTTTATTGCAATAAATGACATCTAGGAATTGTTTGTGAGAAACAGAAAGAGGAAAATCAGAAGCCATTCTAAAACAGAATGCTTTGTGATATGAATGAAGGAGGTGAAATATTGTAATCTTTTTTTATCCTAAGAGAAAAAATATTTATTTATTTTTCCATGTGGCCTTTGTTTCTCTGTTTCTTTGTTTCTTTGTTGTGTATGTGGTGCTGGGGTTTGAACCCAGGTCCTCATGCATGCCAAGCAAGCACTCCAACCCCTGTGCCACCACTTCAGCCCAAAATATTACGATCTTGTTAATTAACCAACTAAAGAAAACCTACAGAAAGTCAAAATGCAGCAGTTACTGAATTGTTTTATGGTGACAGAGAAAAAAGTGACATTTTAAGCATAATGTCCTTCATTTTCATTTCTTTGGGATTTTTTTTATAGCAATGGATAGAAAACCACTAATACAGTGATATGTTTTCATAAGCATATTACACATGCACATACGCCTTCTTTGAGGTAACCTGATCCATATGGGGAAGGGGAGAGGGAGTAGGGACAAGGCACTTTCTACCAGTCCCTTTTTATGCACATCTCTTCTTAGAACACTCTTGCAGGGCTGGAGTGGTGGCTCAGGGGTTAAAGCAATTGCCTGGCATGTCCAAGGACCTGGTTTCAAACCCTGCCACCAAGTACACAACTAAATGTAGGAGAAATGAAGGTCAGATGAAAAAATAAAGTTGATTCTCTTTTTCTCTCTCTCTCTCTCTCCTTCTCTCTTAAAAAAAGAAAAAAACAAAACAAAAACAAAAAAACAACAACACTTTTTCATCCAAAGGAGTTTGATGGTACAGAACTTTCTACTGTAGATTAGAACAGCAGGCCAGAACGATAAGGTGAGAACTACTCAATTCAGTTTTTGCCCCAAGTGGTAGTAGACAGGTTCACCATGGCCCTTTAAAGTTTGCATATTTCCAAGCTCCTTTGCACAGGTAAGTGTTAGGTAAATCTTGGGCTTCCTAAATATCATTATGATGTTCATTTCGTTAAATAAATTCAGAGTGTTTTTTCCTATTTCTCTCTTCCACATGTATCTCTAAATTGATTATAATGAATAACTGTACTTGGTAAAGCAAAGAATCCAGTGGGCAGGTTACTGGGAGAGGTCATCCAAAACAAATGGTCAGGTTTTTTTTTTTGTTTCTGTTTTGAGGCTTCTATCTCTTTTCTTGAGTTAATTTATGCCTTCCTGACTGAAAAGTAGTAAGTGAAAACTCATTCCTCTAGACCCATCAGCCTCTCCCTTGCATTACAAGAAGCGGCCCTTCCCATTCCCTGTCTCAGAGAAGCAGGTCTTCCATCTCTTGTAACAATGGATGTTGTTGTATGTTCCACAAGAGTATATTTGAGAAATTAAAAACATTTGCCAAGACCTGCTTGCTTACACTCCAACAGCTTTCTTGTCAGACTTCTTCAGAAGGAAACCTGTCTCCCAAAGCAATCTTCAAGAGATAGCACACAGACCCATGTTGTGTTGTTGTTGTTTTTTAAATCGAGCAGATCTCTATCAAGGAAGAAATGTGAAAAAATTTAACATCAAAAGAAGTCATGGGGGCTGGAGCTGTGGCTTGGGGGTTACAGCACTTGCCTGGCATGCGTGAGTACACGGGTTCAAACCCCAGCACCCACGTATACAATTAAGTGCTAGAGCAACGAAAGCCATGTGAAAAACTCAATAAAAACAGACTCTCTCTGTCTCTCTGTATCTGTCTGTTTCTTTCTCTCTCACTGTCCTTCTCTCTTAAAAAAAAAAAAGAGAAAGAAAAGTAAGTTACGCATTTCCAAGGAAGCCCAATGACTAACAACAACAGCTTACATTTTTCAATTGGGTGAAATACTTTGCCTGAGAAACAGACAACTTTTGATTCCTCCATGTTCTGTTCTTCTCAATTTAATTTCTAACAGTTTCAATTTTCTAGCAGTAAAGAAAAATGTCCTATTCAGAATTTCGCTCCACTAAAAATTAGTAAGGTATGTATGGTCATTTGAAGAAGGGCTTGAAGTTCAACTTGGGTTTAATGGTCCAGGGTCCCGATGTACATGACAAGAGAACTTGGTAGGTAGATAAGGACTTCTGACCAAGAATATCCAACAGAAAAGTCTTGCTGCAGTCAAACAAAAATGAAGAACAAATATACAAACTCCCCTGAATAATGCTCTGTGTGATAAATCACTATCAGAATTTAACACCATGATGTCTTTCTCAAAAAATTAGCATATGTCCTTCCCTTATAACAAAAATTAACTGATGTATCTTTGTTGTTATTGTTCTGAGCGATAATTGCCAAGAATCTCAGAGTGGAACTTCGTGGTGTTACTTAAGCTAATTAATCCTATTTATATTAAGGCATCTGTTATTCCTTCTATTTTGGTATTCTAATTTTAGTTTAATAAAATGTATATCTTTTAATATAAGCTCCTTGAAATCATTTTTAGGAAAAATGTGTTTTTTTAATTTTCATAGAAAAAAATCTCAACCTGTGCAGTAATAATAATGATAATAATAATTAAAAAAAAGTTTGTCTTTGAACCCAATTTAAGAAATTCTTAAATTTAAGAATTTCTTAAATTGGGAAGATATTTTTAAACCAACATACAACCAGAAGACTAGGTAATAATTATGACTACGAATATATGTTTAACTTTTACGTGTAAAACAAAACAAATAACAGCAAAAAACACAACTCGAAAAAGTCAATGGGATAACCATTCATGATAAAATTCTAATTCACCTAAATCGCTTACAACAAATGGCTCTTACTATTCAGTAAAATACAAGACAAAACGATTTTTTAAAAGTGGACTAAAAAATACCGATGACAATTTAAATGCAAAAATATGCCCTAATTTATGTATAATTAAAGATAAATTAAAATACTTATCAGTTTGGTGATTTGAAAAATGTTGATTACATGCAAATTTGGCAAGTATATGGAGGACAAAGTATGCTCATAAACTCTCAGAAGTACAGTCTTTAGAGATTGTAATTTGGAAATATTAACTAAAATGAATTCAATACAAACTCTTTGACCTAGCAATTCTACTGTTAGCAAGTGACCCTACAGATGCATTTACCCAGTGTGCAAAATATATATCCTAGAATGTTGGTGGTTGCTTATGGATTTTATTAGGAAAACAACGGAAAAAAAAAACCTACACAGTATCTGGAAACAATAGAATTCTAGTCCGCCATTGAAGGAATGGGGCACAACCCTGACCGTGTGTTTTGTTTTTTGTTTTTGTTTTTGTTTTTAAAAAGAGAGGGACAGTGACCGAGAGAGAGAGAGAGAGAGAGAGAGGACAGAATCAATTTTACTTAGTTTTTCATGGACTTCCGTTGCTCAGACACTTCATTGTGTACGTGGTGCTGGGGCCTGAACCTGCACACTCACGCATGAAAGGTAAGCGCCATAACTGCTGAGCCAGCACTCCAGCCCCCAAACTGTGTGTTTTAACATGCAAAGATGTCCAGGATATTTAGTGAGGGGGGAAAAATACATAAACCATGTGTGTGCACATGTGTGCCTGTCTATAATACATGGTCATATAGGAACAGAAAATATTAGGAAGGCAAGTGAGACATTTAACTACTTATCTCTCAGTTGTACAGCGGGGAGTGGAGAGAGAGAGGAGAAACCTTTTTCTACTCTTCTGTACTGCTACATTTTTCACAGTGTAAATGGGTTACTTTATAGTAAACACCCTCATTTGCTGTAACTTGTTCAGCTAATTATCTCATACACTGATTCTTCACTGAAATCATTCTGCAAAACCTGCGTGATAGAATGTCTGGTTTCCACCCCGAGCACATGCACATGCCTAGACTCTAAATCTGGGCCTCTTTGCGCCTGGGTATTACCTTTGGTAGGATACTTAGGTAAGAGGACTCGCTGGATGTTTTCAGAAAGGCAGAAGAGGGTGGTGGGGGAGTCCTGGTGAGGTCACCCAGCAGTTCATCATTCCTGATGCTCCTGGGGGCAAGGAAGCTGGCACCGCTGGAACTGAGGCTCCCGAAGCCCACCAAGTCTGCACCATGTAGGGAGCCCTTCCGGTGGCTCCTGTATCTTGTGTCAGGGCACACCAGGGCTTCTTCAAACACGGACTCTTCATCAGAGATCTGCAGTTTCTCAAGCTCCCTGTTGATTTTCTGCACATCTGCCACGGTGGTGCCTGTGGACAAGCGACTGTCGGGCTTTGTATATTCAGCACAGAGACTGAGGATAGTCTCCAGACGCTGTCTCTCCTAGAGAACAAGAGGAGGGCAAGGTCAATGAGTCTATGAGAATGGAGTTGACCCCCCAATACAAAGGCTGTCTCCCCACAGGCATTTGGTGCTTGCTGGCTTTGCATGGTCTGTTAAGGATGCACTGAAGGATTCAGGTGAAACTGTTTGCAATGCCTGGCCTTTCTCCTAAACTCTATTCTGGCTGTCCCCTTTGGTCTCTGTCTCCCAGGAGTGATGCTAAGTGCATATCTTAGAATGCAGCAAGTCATTTCTTAAGAACAAATCTACAAATACGCCAAAGTGTTTAAAATCCCCACTTCCTAGCCATCCTTTATCACCCTCTACTTATCTACTTTCAATAGTGTCTGGCACTTCACTATAGACTTAATGCTCATGCTTCAAGTTAATTCTCTAACTTCCTATAGAAATATTATTCACTGTAGACACACAAAGAGAAAAAAAAGTACTTAAAGAATCTTCTAATTTAAAAGAAGTATCTGTCTTCATATTTTTCTTGAATTGTTTCCAAATATTCAAAACTTTTTTGTAACTGGTTACTATACAGAGATCTTTTCCACTACTTTCCAATATGAATAACTGAAATTATTTTTTTTTAAAGAGAGAGGGACAGTGAGAGAGAGAATCAATTTTATTTAGTTTTTTCATGTGGCTTTTGCTGCTCCAACACTTAGTTGTGTATGTGGTGCTGGGGTTTGAACCCTGGTGCTGGGGTTTGAACCCAGGTCCTCACACATGCCAGGCAAGGGCTGTGACCTCTAAGCCATCGCTCCAGTCCAAATAACTGAAATTATTTAAAGAGTACAAATGTATCACTAAAATGAAGAATAATTCCATGTTAAATCCAAATAGATATCAGGGTAGCTCAAATTCTGACATCATTAAACATTTGATTCATTTAGTCAGAAGATAAAATGATAGTTAATTTGTTAAAAAAATAAAAACACATAGGCCGTTGATGTCTACAACAGTCCTATTAACTGGTTCCTCACCACACGTCTCATGCAAAACAAACACTGACGATTTTGTTTTCATTTTTAAATAAATTAATTACATATTTGTGAGCAATAGGAAACAGTTTACAAAATGCTTCTCATAAATCTAGACAGCATCGTTTGGGGTGGGGAACCTCAACATGTTTACCCTTTCCATTAATTCCAATGCCAAAAGGAAAAGAAGAACCCAAAACAGACCATCTGTTGAGATTCCATTTACCACAATAGAGAAAGACTTCAAAAGCCTTCCACAGAAAAATACTTTCCAAACTGCTGATCAGTAGTAAAATATGAAAATATTAAGCCACACTGGGCTGCTGTTTTCATCCCAAATGCTGCTAATTTGTAAAGACGAAATTCAGATGCAGTTAGTTCTTTATTAGTTGAGGTAGTAACAGGCAGAAAAGTTAAATAGGAACAGACCAACTTCCTAGTTGCCACTAAACCTATCAATTAAATGACAAGTTAGAAGACATGTAGGGTGTATCTGACTTATATCTACCCTCTACCTCCCTGAGAAAGGAGCAATGGCTTGATCTAAGAGACCTCTTAAACTAGTTCCTATAAACTCCCACCTCCCATTCACTGCCTGAACTTCTAGACTCCGGCTGCAGTCCAGTCCTCATGGCCTCTTCCCAGGGCAGGCACTTATAGCCACACAACCTCAGCCCCAGTCTCTTCTGTACCTTGTCCATTCAGAAGCCTGGAGCTTATTTATCTCTGTAGCTGTCACCAGCTGCCAAAGCCCTACCCACTTCAGCTTTATGGGGAAGGATTACAGGGAAAACAGTATTAATTGCTTTATTTTAAACTTCACCAACAATAAAGCAAAGTCTACCTGGGAATATGCAAATAACCTGCAAGGGCATAAGTGAGGAGAGGGACAGGGACACAAAATTATCTTACCCTTTCTCGACAGCATCTGTGTTAGGGGCTAATCTCCAAAGAACAGTTCCCTTTCTGCTATCTAGATAATTAAGTTGAATCACCTAAACTCAGTCTTTAATAATCTTCATAGCTCTTTATATGTACACCTTAGCTTTGGCATTAATTACATTCGGGATTATGTGCAAGTGATCAGTTTTCATTGATCAGGGCTGCTGCTGTTTTCAAAAGCATGAAAGGTACTTCTGCCTAGACTGAAATACATCGCAAAATTCCTCCCACATTTCCTTCCCAAAATAGCTTCTTTTGCTGCCAGCACCATTGCTTAATTCCAGAGGGAATAAATGATCCCAGCCTTATGATGAATGCTATTTCAGACAGGGAAACGCACTATTCAAAGGCTTGTGCTCAGGAAGTTTGGTCTGCTGATATGTCTCTCTCTATTCTCATCACCCCATTCACAGTCAGTCTGTCCAGATTTTAATCTCGCACACACACACAGCACTGCTGCCCACGAGTGTAAATGAAATCCAGGCTGTGCCGAGACACTCTGGCCTCATAAAAGCTACACTGAAGAAAAATAAACTGATGTCAAGAAGTACGTCAGAAGAAAGTCTGTGAGGCATTTCGGAAAGCACTCAGGAAGCCTTTTAAGGAAACCCCAAACAGAAATTCTCCCTGCAGCCTTCTGCATTCTAGAATCTTGTTTCTTCTCATTCATCAGATCAATATCCTTCACCCTATATGACCCTAAATCAGGGTAATGATTATGGATAAGAATTCTTTGAAAATCGAAGATGGCACTGTTAATGATTATGCTGGAATATCAAGTGCAAACTGGGATTGGTCGCTTCACTTAGATGCACAGCCTCCTACATAACATTCAATTTTCCTTGAAGCTTCATCTGGAAATCTACAAACCAGGAGGCTGCCTTCTTTGAGACCTCCATATCCTACCCAGTTTCCCAAATCATCAATCTACCATTCATATTCTTAAAAAGCTACCATAGCAAAGACTAAATACCTAAATGCCCCGAAACACTGGTGCTACGGTTTAAGAACAGGTTGTTTTGAATCAAATTATTTAAAATATTTTCAATTTTTTTCTGCTTCCCATTTCTCCTCCTCTCCATCTATATATCCCATCTATCAAAGAAAGCTTTGAAGGGGACACAAGATATTAGAAAAAAATAACCTGGAAATATTGATGTGCATTTTTTTTCTCTTAGAGGTTAAAAATATGTGGACTGGGAATATGTTTTTGGACCTCAGAGCTTTCTTCTTCATAGGAATGTCAGCATTGTCCCACTGCAGCTACATAGCCATCCTCTTTCTACATGCATCCTATCCCCTATAACCAACACCAGACTATCTAGGTTTTGAAAGGACTGAATAAAAAATAAATTATTTATTATTGAATTAATTATTCCATTGCTGACACTAAGCACAAGTGAAATCTTTGTTAAATCCTTTTGTTACAATTAAATATGTTGAGGGGCTGGAGATCAGTTGTTACTGAGCTTGCCTGATATGTGTAAGGACACGGGTTCAAACCCTACCACCACGTACACAACCGAGGGTTGGAGCAACCAAGGCCACATGAAAAACTAAATAAAATTGATTCCTTCTCTCTCTCTCTCTCACTGTCCCTCTCTCTTAAAAAAAAAAAACAAATATGTTGAGTCAATTATTACATACAACAAAAGGTTGCAATAGTTAGATATAATTTAGTTGAAAGGAGACTTCTTTTCTCTTTGAAGACATCTCTGTCAACTCTAGGGATTCAATATCTCCATACCCTTCTGTTTGACAAAGATCTATTAAGTTACTTGCTGCCTAGTAATGTGCTTATGATACATAGATTAAAAAGAGTATATCCACCATCAAATCTTTAATAGGAGGCACAAAGAAGTGATCAGTTATAGAAATAATGATAATAGATTTTTATGAAAAGCCTAGGAACACACATATGGGGAAGCAATACACAAAAATTAGAGAAAACAAATTAGAGTTGAGTCCTCCAGGACAAATATGAGTCCGTCTGGTGTGTTGGGGCAATGGATAAGCAGAGCATTTCCTTGAAGGAACCACAGAAGCAAAGTACAGGATTGAGAAATATCATACTATGCATGGAAATCAGCTAGACTGGGGCTAGAGAGAGGGATTCTTGGGTAGGAAGAAGGATGAAGTTCCTGTGAAGAAATGGGTTAATAATTTTCCTCTTCAAGGAATCTCAACAGCCCCAAATAACTTTTGAAAAAAAAAATAAGGTGAGCCAGCAAGAGTCACAAACTCCAGCCTAAAATGACAAAATGACACCCTAAACTGCAGAATGAGAAGAGGTAGAGCCAGAGAACGTGTGAAGAATTCCCGGGACTTCACCAACACATGCTGATGTGTCAATCAGGTGGGATAGTCTGGAGGAACAAGAAGCAATAGCTGAAAATCTTTTATGTGGGTTCATTTGATATTAAAGGTAAATCCCTGGGGGGTAGTAACTGGGTTTTCATGAGTGCCTCTTTATGGGCACAGGGCAAAATGTGTCTTTTCTATCTCCAAACTAGATACAGAATAAGTCTGCTGGAGTAGCTTTTAGAAAGTACTACTCTCCAAAACAAATCCATTCTCCCACCAGCACATACATTTCATCCTGCACAAACCAACGAAATGCGGGAAGGAGCGAGTCTCGTTCCTGCATGAACAGCCAGCACTTGAGTCATTACATGCCTCGCCTTGCCATGGCAAAGTGACCCTCCAGATGGTGCTGGTTCCATCAGCCTGGGTCCTGAATCAGGAGATCTGGAACGGAGGCCTCACTCAACCCACAACATCTATGGAGTATAGGAAGAAATACATCCATGCTGTTTTAAAACTCTGAGATACATTTCTTCCTTTTTTGCTTTTTCTACAGAAGAAACCCATTATGGTTAATAAATTGTGCTTAATTTTAGACAGAAAACTGGCTGAAAATTTGAAGAGGAGGAATTCAAGGATCCTACTAAAGAAACTTCAGTTACTTACTGTGTCATAAAGAATTCAGTTTCATCCAAATAGAGGCCTGGCCTTTGCCTTTGGCTTCTGGAAGGTGACCTAAGTCATATTGAATTTGGACTCTATTTAGGACAGAGTTGGCTGCACCTGACAATCACAGCATGGAGGCTGAGCATTCCAGAAAGTTAGTGTGGGAGCGCTGGGACATGGGGTATCAGTGAACCCATGTGTTCATCAACCACATCAATCAATCAGTTGTGCAATCATGCCTACATGATGAAGTCCTGATAAAAAAAACTCTGGACACTAGAACTTGGTCAAGCTTCTTCGGTATGTGTGTACTGTCACATGCCAACATGTATTTCCCAAAGCTGGTGGAGAGACGCTTTCTGGTTCACAAAGTGAGGACAAGGAAAGTATCACCTCTGGAACCCTCTAGACTCCTCCCTGGGCCTCTTTCTTTGACTGGTCTCTATCTATATTCTTTCCCTGTAATAAATTATAACTGTGACTGTATTGCTTTCAGTGGATTCTGTGAGTCCTAGTGAATGATCCAATCTGAGGGTGCTTTTGGAAACTCTTCAACCTGAAGGTATCAGAAGTGAGAGAAGTATTGTGTGGAGACAGTGCCATTTAACCTTGTAACTGGCCTTCACGTTTATCAAACATTACCTCAGTATTGTTTTCCATCAGTTTAGGATAAATAATCTGATTAAGAATCTGTACATAAAAGTAAGGGGTGTTAATTGATTGTTTTTATAAATTATCTTCAAGAAGGTCAGCTTAATGTCTAGCTAAGAATATTGTATCTTACGGACTGAGAAGTTGGCCTTCAGGCTGCTGGTCAAGAAAGCACTGCATTCTGCCCCCTCAGTTTGAATCGCATGTGCACGTGTCCCCATCAGGAGGGGCAAGTTGGAAAGATGAACCTCTAACAAATGTGAGTGAGGTGGCACTGTGGGGCTGTCTGCTCTGGGGCAACTGCAGGCTATTGGTGAGTCACTAATAATGTGACAAATACTGACTGCTCATCAATCATTTGGTATGTGCAGATTCTATTAAGATTTTGTAAAATATACATCTGTTCTCCTCTGTAGTAATAAATTACTATGTACCAAAAGAGCAAGACATATGAAAATAACTCCAGCACCTGTTACCACTCACTGATTTTCAGTACTTAGGTCTCAAATTCACTAAATGCACTGAAATAAACAAACTCACTAAGGACATGAAGGGCCCCTGCTTAAACTCTCTAGATTTCCCTCCTCTCTCTGTCTCATTGTGATCCTCCTTTCTTCAAGATGTCACATGGCTGACAGCATAAGCTCTGGAGCCAGACTGCTTGAGTTTGGATCCTGGTTTTTAAACTACCTTTTTGGCCCTAGGCAAGGCATTCAGGTTTTCTGTGTTGTAGAAAAAAACAGATGGGAAAGAGGAGATAATTAACCGTATCTATAAGACAGAGATGGGATTTCTGCCCAGTGCCATAGTAACCTAGAAGAAGGATTCTTCCACCTCTCACTGTCATTTGGCCCTTCTATCCCCACCAATATGAAACCACATATATTACCTATAGCACATTAAGTCCACTGGAGTAGCTTCTAGAAAACACTACCCTCCAAAACAAATCCATGTTCCCACCTGCACACACATTTCATCCCTGACATAAAACCCAGGTTTCTTTTCACATTGCCCCTGGCTCCACATTAAACCACAGAGGCCATGCGAGTCCCACCCTAATAAGGGCATTCATGATCCTAATACCCAAGGAGCCTGTCATTTCCTACCTTTGCTCATTCCCAGAGTTAGACATTCAGTTCTTTTACTCTCCTCTGATGAATCAGTTCCTCACACACCTGATTATTTCACAATTACTCACCTGTGTGGCAACAACTCCCTTGCCTTCATCTACTACTGTTTCTAGCTGTGTCCCTATTTTAGGAGACATTTGTACTTGAAAAATAGACATAATTATAAAATAATATCTTTAATTATCAAAACATTAAGAAATTTAATAATGTTATAAAATTATATAAATCACATAGAACACATGCTTGTTTTTATTTTCATTTATGTCAGACATGTCCTGAAGTAATACAACTTGATTTAATTAATTCTGCTGATTTTTTAATTTAATTTTCTAAGCATACTTTTTCCAAATAGTTATTACTTGCATTCTGTTAGGTAGGCTCAAGTTAATTCCTGGTCATAAGGATCATTTGGCTAGGTTTCTCTGTATTTTAGTCATTTTTTATGCCTTTTTGCATAATTTTGCCATTTAATATCAACTGGCAGACATGTGTGTTATGAGATGTTTTATTTGAAAAAACATTAAAGTCAAAGGTGAACTATTCTTAAGCTATTAAAAGATATCAATGGAAAGAAAATGCCCATTATGAATGGCTCATAACAGTTTGAGGGGGAAAATGCACCTCTCCCTATTGAAGCACTGGCTGTAGAGAAAGGAAATTCATGCCATTAACATAATCATTAATTCCATATAACATCTTAAAAAAGTACCAGATGTTTTTCCTATTTCATGGACTGTGTTTCAGAAGAAAATCCACAAGATACCTGAGCCTCCTTTGGTAAAGAAATTATGTTATTGCCCCTTTTAAGAAAACATGACAAAAATCTTGTAACACTGCCATCTGACATTTTCACTTTGGCTTAACCAAGTTTCAGAAATCTTCTTGTTTGTTTCTTTTGGAAGACAACAGTCCTAAATCTCACCAGATTAAAATATTTTTAGAATTGTATGTAATATTATTTTGTTCAATCATGATCAGTGCATGGAAGTATCAAGACAGTTAGCTAAATCTGCACATTTGAAAATCCTATTATAAAAACTAAGAATTTTTTCAGTGCATAGTTACTAAGAATATAGCAAAGTCTTCATGTAATAAAGGAGGGTGGACTATCACAGGAAAGTGGGGAGCTGAAGTTCCAATTCTTCATATTTCACTGCTCATTAGTTTCTGCAACCCAACAACATATCAATTGAAAGTACTGTAATGTAGCTATTCATGATAGATACAGCACATGGAAAATACTATGTGCTAAAATTTTAAAAGCAAAAAAAAAACTTTTTAAAGCATGCTACAAAGTTTTATTTTGCAGAATGCAAAATAAAAGATGGTAAGTCTTCTTTCTAGACTTAAGGATAATGTTAGGAAACAAACCATACTTTTCTTTCTCCCAGGACAAACAGTAAAAGCACAGTCTCTTGCCAAACATAATTTAGGCCCAGTCTTGGTGATCTGATGGACAAGATGACTTCTCAAAGCACTAGCTCTCCATTTTATCATCAGAAAAAAGAATAATAAAAACATATAAGAAACTTGGTCTTTTTACTTCTACTCAGTATTTTCTTAAAGTTCTGTCTTTTCTCAAAATTCAATTATGAACCCAGAGCTGGGATATGATTTTAGCAATTTACCCAAGCCAAAAATTTCAGCAGAACATGCCCCACAGAAAGATTCCCATCCCTCCTGCAGTGAATTAGACTTTACCAGATAAAGTTTTTGGTTGTCCTAAACTTTATAAAACAAATTTCACTGACTTTGGCGTCTGGGAGGATGGCGTGGGCACGCTGTAGGTTCAGTACACTCTGTATGTTTTATATATAAGACAGACAGAAGAAGATTCTGAAAAGAGGAAAGAAGAAAGCAGATTAGCTAGGGCCATAGGCCTTCAAGGAAAAAGTGTGGTCCCTGGGATTTCAGTTTGCTCAGATCTCCAGTCTTAGAGCTGATGGAGGGAAATGACACGAAATGAAACAACAGACTCAGCCTCCAGAGAACAAGGCTGGGTGACAAAAGCCAAGCCCAAGGGCTACAGACTATCCAAGTACATTTACATGGTATTCTTGAAATGACAAAATTATGTAAATGGTGAGCCCATCATGGATTACTAGAGGTTAAGGGAGAAGGAAATGGGTGTGGCTATAACAAGCCACCAGGAGGACCTTGTGGTGTCTTGACTGTATCAATACTATATCCGGGCTGTGATGTGGTACTGCCACTTGCAAGTCCTTGCCACTAGAGGAAACTGGGTAAAGGATATGGAGGAATACACTCAACTGTTTCTAATAGTTTCATGTGACTCTTCAATTATCTTAAAGAGTTCAGTGTTTCAAATGAAGTGTCTTCTAGCAGATTTTTTTTTTTGAGGACAGTGAAAGAGAGAGAGAGAGAGAGAGAGAGAGAGAATCAATTTTATTTAGCTTTTCATGTGGCCTTCATTGCTCTGACACTTAGTTGTATGTGGTGCTGGGGTTCAAACCTGGGTCCTCACGCATGACAAGCAAGTGCTATAGCCGCCAAACCACCACTCCAGCCCCATCCATCAGGTCTTAACATGTAAATTGAAATGGCTGACATGAAAAATTTCCATTGAGAAAGTGAAGAATATGTTCCTATTGTAATATATGTTTTGAATTCCTTTTTGTTTTTCTGAAAAAAAAAATCAACCCTGAACCTTAAAAATATTTTCCAGGGTAAATATTGCCATAAACTTTTCTAGAACTGGAGAAAATTTCACATTATGAAATGAACCAAAGTCACTAAAACCTATTATACGATGAGAATTTTTTTGTAAAAAAATAAAGTAAGGTCAATAAGTCACTTCTAATTCAAATATACTAAGAAATTTGACAACAAATCACTTCATTTTACTATGAAGAATCAATAGTTGTCCCTCAGTACCTCCAGTCCCATATACTTGTTGACATCAATACATTATATTTTCAATTTTCAATGAATTTGTACATAATTTTCCCATCAACTTTATAAATGAGCCTTATTTCTTATTTAAAACCAAATGTTTGTGTATTGATTTATCATTTAAAGAAAGAATGAAGCTTCTTCCATAACTGACATGGTGGCATGAATGCATTCTCTATTTCAGCATTTAGCCTGAGAATGTGAAACTGGTGATTTGGAACACATCCCTAATTCAGAGCAGCCATTTTTAAATGTGTGGCACCATCAAGAGGCAGCAACTTGTACTGCCACTGTAACAAGAATCTAGGGTTGCTCTCAAGTATAGAGGAGTTGACTTTTAGTAGTTGTTAACATAGACTACAGCAATATAGAATTACATTAAAACTTTAGCTCTGTGTTTCTCTGATGTGGAGTAATTACACTATCATTAAAAGCTAATTTTCCCTTCTCACTCCTTTTCTGCCCATCTATTTCTCCAGTGGAAGAGAAAGGAGAAAAAAGACATGACAATGTTTTTACTCTTAGTTAAATGAAGACAACTGGTAGACCTAATTTCCTTAATATTTAATGAACATCTACATATATGCAGGCAATTTGCTGTTCAAAAGATACAAAAAGTCCTTGCTTTACTCTATAATGATCAAATATGATTGCAGAATAGACAATATTCTTCTTTATATTACCCAGTGGTTACAGATTTACTTTATATAGAAACAAAGAAAGGCTCTTTATTTAGCCTTCTTAAATACATACATAGCTTATTTAGGCACTAGTTGGGCTCATCAATCTAATCCTATGATGTCCAATATATTATAATTTAACCTACTAGTTCTCCTGATGTAAGAAAATTTAAAACTACGTTCATGGATCACATTTCTAGTTTGCATTACATTTCTTAGATAGATCCTATAAACCATCCTAACAGAAACTGAAAGGGAAAAAACAACAGGAAATGCTGGAGAAATGACTGTCTGTTTTAAAATTAAGAGCTAAGAAAAAGTTCCACAGAAACAATTCAATTTAAGGCTTAGACTGAATTTGAAGAGTAAATCAATTAATGCAACAATGGCTATACTATCCTAGATTATAAAAGAGTCAATTATTTAAATAACAGTCCCTTTGAAAAGTCTGGGTCATGGAGTCTATTTGATTCATAAACCAACCTCTCACCCTATTTGTAGTTTAATTGGCTCAATTCCCACTGGTGCAATCATTAAAAAAAAAAATCAGAACTGTATACAGGATGTAGCTAGCGGAAAGGCCACAGCAGCAAGGAGAATCCTTTCAAGTTAGACTGGAAGACAAAATAGTTTTCCATACTTAAGCTTGCCTTCAGATTTCAAAGACATTCTTTTTAAAATAGGAAAGATTAATACTATGACTGAGCAACAAAATGCATTCTTTTAATGTTGACCATTCTGCTACCCAATCAAGAAATGCTGTCAGTCTTAACAATTCAGCCCCTTCAGCCAAAATGTTCTGAGTGCCTAGGTTATGTTGCAGGCTTTGAAGTCACTACGAAGTGTAGTTTCCTAATTCCAAAACCAACTAAGACAAATCTGTCTATTCTTTGGTCTTTAAAATAGTATCTGCATCTGACCTTGAAAGGATTAGAGATCAGATAAATTTATTTCATAAAATATCAAAATTTCTTAAATAAACAGACTCAAGTACACTTGTACTTAATTTTAAAAGCATTAGCTCTATGATCTACTCAATAGTACATAAGCTAGATTTTGGGACATGCAGCCTTGGTTTTCGTAAGACTCTGGAGAGCACCAATTCTTACAAAGAATGCTACAAAATTTTCCAAGTCAAGAAAAATCACTTGTTGTCATCTTTCATTTTAAGTTGAAAGTTGGAAGGGAATTTCCCTTTCTGGAAGTAAGAAGAATGCAATTTTGTTGAGATATTTGCATTCTTTTGCATAGAGCTTTGCCCTTGCTTGGAACCAAAGGCATATTGTCTGGGAACTAGGGGTTCAACTACAGACATAAACTAAGGAAAATCAAAATAAATGTCATGTTTAGGCATTGGAAAACATCTAATTACTCAACAGCTTTGGCTGTTGCCTGGAACCAAAGGCATATTGTCTAGGAACTAGGGGTTCAACTATAGACATAAAATAAGGAAAATTAAAATAAATGACATGACTAGGCATTGGAAACCATGTATACCATGCTTCTGATACTCTACTCATCTGAGAAGGAAGTATTGAATGTACAGCACTGAGCAAGATATGGTCCCAGCTTCTTTCAAATTAAAATTCATTAGTTGTGAAGTACTTTCATGGGGGCTGTAAGAGCAAAACATCTTCCAAACAGCAAAGAATTGCTGACCAAGGCATTTCACCTATTCATACAACTACCATGGAAATAGTAATATGTGTCTTGAAAGAAAGCCAAACTTATCTTCAGGGAATGCATAGTGATAGAATCTGTATAAAAAAAAAAACAGAAAACCTTATTCCATGGTGCCTCATGAGAGCTGGCATACAACGTGTTTGAGAAATAAGCATCAAGTGTGACCCTACAGAGTTTTAAATGGTGACACTGCTGTTTGCCAAGGCACTGCAGATGACTGTCTTCAGCCAGAGGGAAAATGCTGGATTGCTACAATGCAATTTGTGGGAATCCATTGGTTCTCCATAATAGAACACAGATGCTTCTGGCAATGTAGTCAAATGAATACTCATAATAGCAGTAGGGTTGGTCTTAAGTGTTTCATTTTCTCCTTTTCTTTTTAAAATGACTTTTGCTACCTGGACCATAAAATGCACTAGGTGGCCATCATTACCTCTGATACTGGAAAGTATGCAGGTATCAAATGAGGTGAATAAAAGAATATCATATCTACTTTATAATAATGATTTGTTAGCCTATAAAACATCTTATTTTCCAGAGTCAGCATCCCAGCTCTCCTTAGAACAGTGCTCAGAACGAGGGAGTGAAAATGACCACTGATCAACCCAGATGGATGTGGTGAGGTCTAAGGACTCAAGGGCACACACTTCACAGACACAGCACCCTGCCAAGACCTCACTTGCACTGAATAACTCTTACTTCAGGACATTTGTAATCAGGGCTTGATATTTGGTTTTTAAAATCACAAAACAGAAAATGACTGGCATAATGACAAAAGTAAGAACTGGCAGTTGAGGGGAAGAAAGAAGGAAGAAAAACAAAACAAAACAAAACATAACTAAAAAAACCAACCTAAAACTAAACATTTAAAATAGCACAGCAGTTGGATGCTATTTAATATCAGTTCAGAGTGGATTATTATAGCTCATTAAGAGGCCCTTGGAGGTTCATAATTATGGTCTGACCTTCAATACTAACAGCAATTACCCTGAATTTTCAACAAAGACAGAACAAGTTTAAAAAAAATCCAAATGGAACACTGGTATAATTACAGTTAAGCTAAAAATACTGTAGATATTATGCTTAGTGAACCAACTTTATCCTGCTTGGTTTCTTTATTAGAGAGCTAAATAAGTCTTCAGCAGCTATTCATTCTATATTTATATAAGAATTGTATTTACCTTTAGAAAATTGAAATGTCCAAGTGGACTAACTCTGGGGAATCAATTAAACTGCACTGTGTACATCTTGTGGGCTGAGAGCCCAGCACATCTTTTCTTTGCTCCTGGTGTAAATCTCAAATGGCAGTAGAACTTTACCTTCACTGACTCACGTTCTTTGCCGCTGTTGTATTCATGACTCTGTACTATTGTTTTGTTTGTGAATTCTGGTCAAACTTGATAGGAATTCTGGTTTGCACACCACTGATAGTTATCCTTGTTGGTGGCCTGCGGTGACTAGTAATTTTGTTTTATGGTCTTACCACTTGATGACCTGTGGGTAGAAATGGAATCTACCCTTGGTAAGGTAAGAGATGACAAAGCATTTGTTCATTGCTTTTGTTGTTTGTAACTTGTTTGGTTTTTATTTGTGTGCTCAGATCAGGAAAATAATTTGTTTCCAATGGAAGAGCAACCAACCTTTAGAGATCTGGAGGAATGACATTTGTGTTTCCGTGTTTATTTTTGACCTGTGGTTAAAGTTATAGAACTTATACTAAGTTCTTTGAGAAAAAAATAAAAATCACTGAGTAAAATATTTTCCTTCCTCCTAAGAATAACAGGTTTATTATTGGTTTATAGAAATTTCTAAACATTTAAATAAATCCTACATGCCCCAAATTCCAAGAAAATAAAGTGAAATTCTCATTCTTTAAATGTTTATCCTTTTTAAGAAAAAGATCTTTCTTGTCAAAACTGCTAACTGATAAGCATTTTTTTCCATTAGAAAATATATTGTGCACAAAGTGAATCCTTACACAGCTCAGACTTGATATTTCAAAAAAGAAATACACATCTTTGTTTTGTAAGTGTATAATTAATCCACTTGTAATCTTGTTTTTAAAATAGTATTTGTTTTAATATGAAGACTAATTTATCTGAATTTCTAAAATGCCTTCTCTTAGTTTACTGACAACACAAGCTTTCAAGCATCCAAAAATCTTATTATTTAAATGAAGGAATCTTTTTAAATTAATATTTGATTTTGCCTTCCCCAGAAAGATAAAACAAATATATTTTTCCAAGATATCTTATATCTAAACTATCTTTAAATTTTATTACATACTATATAATCATCTCTGTAATCACAAATTTTGTTCTTTAACCTTACCAAAAAAAGATGCTAGAAATAATTAGGTTTGTTTGCAATGCCCATTAGTTTTAATCTGCCCAGCATTATCAACAATTGCTTAGGGGCATATGTAAAATAAAATGATAAGTTCAGCCTTCCCTGGAAAATTTTCATCCAGGTAAATCATTATTATTATTATTATTATTATTATTATTATGAGCACTCAAAATTGTGTATGTGCATTACAGAAAGGCCCTGAATAGACATCAATGAGGGGAAACACTAATTAAATAAGACATTAGTCTTATACCCTGATAAATAATTTGAGCTCTGCTTCATGCTGATACTGTTTGTTAAACAGCCATAAATTCCCACCACTGCTTGCTCTTATATTCACCGAGTGGTCTCTGCATCCTCAGGAGGTTGCCTGAGGACCCTGCCTAGGTTATGAGCTAGAATCTGCCTGTAGCAAAGACAGTTCCAGAGCCTCACAGATAGGACTTTAATAGGTCCTCCTGACATTTCAGAGACCAGACTTATTGAGACAGTCTTCTGAGCTGACATGGTCATGACTAGAATGAGTTCAAGGCAGCTAAATCATCAATTTTTAGAACTTTTTTAAAATTTCAGAAATAGATGACTTTATCAAATCAAATTAATGCAGAGAAAAATAAATCATTACATAGAACTGCTTGAGCAGATAATGGTAAACAGATTTTTAATATGGATATATGTTTTGAAATATTATTGGTATTATTTTGAGTCTTTTGTTTTTTGATGGGGGAACCATTTAGCATCCATCTTGCTCTATCTCTAACCTTCAATTTAGCTGACTCTGATTTGCAAACTAAATGAAATAAATATTCCTTTCAGGTGGAGTTTGTTCTCATGGATCCCTCAGAATTCAGGAAGAAATATTTTTGAGGCACTCTACTTTTCAATGGCAATATCATTATTTGTATAGACTCAATAATAATCAGTTCTCCTTTTTTCAGTCAAATAGACTATACAAACGTGGGGTGTTATATTTAGTAAAAAGCCTCATTTCATCAGTATGACTAGCCTACTGGTAAGGAAAGTGGATTAGAACTTAGTCTTTGCAACAATATCCATAAAACTCTCCCAAGAAAGTGAACCTGTTTATGACTTAGGGTCTCCCAACCTTAGAGTCAGTCAGAGCGGTCACTCTGGGTTGCCAAGAACCTTACCATATTTGGAGAATCTGGAGGGAAGAGAGATTCACCAACATTTACAGATGCTAAAGATGAATCCCAAAGCAGACAAATATCTTAAGTTTGGTTTTCTACCCTTGGACTAGAAGAATACATAAGAAGACTTAAGGAAGGGTTTTTTTGAGTGATGGAATCATTGAAACTGCTCTCCTGCATTCCTTAATAAATTATTAGATGGAGTTATTTTTCTGGCTTTATTAATAATAGTTGATTAGCACAGTATAGTATAGCATCTCATCTGCTATCAATTTACGAGAGAGTATTTATTTGCTAATTAAAACTTCTGAACTTACATCAAGGAATCAAGCCCCAAAATAATGCCTTTTGTGTATGAATAATCTCTGGAGATGCTTACTATTACAAAGAGGAATATCATAATGGAGTACTGCATAACTGACCCAGCTAAGGAACAGCTAATTCTCTAGGGATATGCACGTTTGTTTCATTCACTATTATTAGATAGGACATTTGAAAGTTCCTTAAGGATAAACGTTAGCTTATCAAGAACTCCAAGTATATGATTCTCATTTTAAAATGTCAAACAAAATTCTCCCCCATAGATGCAAATGATTTATGCCCATTATAATCCAAAGATTACAATTTTATTGTACTGTAGGGCATTAACTAGCTTTGGATGTGATTAAGTAACTAAAGTACTTTTAATAACTCCATCCTTCTGTAAAACAGATTCACCATCCCACAGCTTCTCTCAATAAGGAAATCATCAATCATTCATGAAGCAAAATAATCTCTGGCATGTATTCATCTAAGAAGAATATTTATGCTTCAAAAAGAGTGGGAAATGTCATTGTTCTCATTCATCAGCAGATGCTCAAGGGATGTTTCCTCCAGTCCTATTTTGAATATGAACCACTTTAAGTATAAACTCAGTTCAAATGGAAAAGGATAACAATGGATTTTGTGAGTACGTGTAATGGAGAGTCACTGCATGTGCTCAGAGACGTAGCTGGAGAATATGGGGCGTGTGTGAAGCGTGCGGGAAAATTGCTGAGCACCATGACACACCCTTCTACTTTCTGGACAGCTTGCCATAAAGACAGATTCACTGCCTAATTCCTGATGACTCATGATTCCACTGACTACATCTATCATAACCATACCCCAGCAAATGATGACATAAAAATTTCAAATCAGCATTTCCTCATCATCTTAAATTTTTATAAGATGAAAGAAACTCGATAAAATTCACAACTACCTTTCTTATCCTTTACAAAAATGTACAGTTGTTAGGACCCTAAAGAACAATTGAATTAATATTAGGCTCCTGCAGGCCTTTGAATAACCACTTGTGCCAAACAATAGTGACCTGGGAAGTATAGGGATAGCAGGAGAGTCCAGGAAGGGATGCAGTGACTGGCACATGTGGAAATTCTATATCCCTACGTATACCCTTGTTGTGTGTACTCCAAGGCTGCCCTGTAGATTCTGGTCAATGAGACAGTGAGGTCAACAGATGAAGTAGATTACCAATCGCTCCATCTCCTGCTCTCTCAGTCTTTCCTCTCTCTGTCGCCGGTGATAATCCATCAGGTCATCACGTCCTGAAATGGAGCTAATGCTGCTTTTCCTTTCCCGAAGGACAGGCTGGGGAGTCCCTGAGGACTGTCTTAGGCTGTCCAAGTCAGCATCATCAAACTCCACAGAGCCACAAGAGAAGTTCCTCCTGGCCACAAACAGTCTGTCCATTTCTCCAGCAGGAAATGAATGGCTTGGGCTGGTCCCAGAGTATAGAGCCCTGTCAAAGTCATCAGAGGCACAGGAGGAGGTGGAGGCCAGAAGCATTTTCCGAGCCACCCGAGGACTGGCGGGGACACTGAGAGTGGAACTTACATAAGGACCGCCCTCAGACGCAGAAGTTTTATAGGGTAAAGCCCCTGAGCTTAGAGAGGAAAAATTAAGGTAATTGTCATTATCTATTATGCTATGAGGTAGATCCTTTTCCCCCAGTCTGGTTCGTTTGGAATTGCCTAGAGAGTTCCTTGGAGGCAAGCTGAGAGGCGTCAGCTGGTTCTCTGTGGCTTTGTACAACCTAGGAAGTGATCGACTATAGGCTCCCATATGGCTTAGGCTGCTGCCTGAATACTTCCTAGTTCTTAAACTGATGTTTTCAGATGCTGGTTCCTTGTGTCGGGATAACTTATGCTGAAGTGCCAGGTTGTCCTGAATGTTCATTTTCCTGGCTTGCTTCGGACTCGAAGGCATGCTAGCTGCCCCGGATCTGCTAATGGGAGAGGGACCATTGTCACTCAGGGAACCTCCATTCCACATGGTCAGAAGGGAGCCAGATGCCTTTCGTCCTTCCAGTCCTCCGAAAAAATAGACGTTGTCATGTGATTTATTCCTAGAGCTATATTTGGAGTAGGGCGGTTTCTCTGAAAACCTTGAGGACCTTTCACTGTCCCGGCCAGTATAATGATCAAAATCTGCCCGCCCAAGTGGATATCCACTGAGGGAGGATGTGGTGCTGAGAGGAGTGGGAGGCTTCATGGAAATACTATTGTCGGCTTCATCAGAGAACTGCTTGCTTCCCTGGATTTTGGTCAAGGAGGGGTTGCTCCTGACACTGGTGCCCAGAGGAGAAGGGCTTCTCTTTGCATGCACAGGCTGTGAGAGGGTTAAATATGAACCGGAATAGTCTCCATTGGCTTTAAATTTCAGGCTGGAAGAGTATTTCTTTGGGCTTAGGCTCTCCATCATATTTTGGGAATCTTTCTCCAGGGATTGTGCTACAAACCCTTCCTCTGCGTTATCATTTTGTAAATCCAACTGCATCTGCATGTCGCTATGCTCTGCCATAATCTTGCTGGATTCTGCAAAGGAAAAAAAAAGTAAAGTTTTATGTAACAAAGCAAACAAAAAACCCCTTGTGAGTCTACAACTAACAGTCTTGCAATCTGACCCGATGCAACTAACAAACACAAACTCGGTTTTTCTAATAACTTCATAAAATTGTACTGGAAAATGAAGAATAAAGACCACTGACCACAGATATTTTTTATACAAAAAGAAAAATAACTCAAGAGGAAAACAGTGACATTTGAGGGAAACAAATCTCTAACCAAGTAATGGTGGAGAGTTCTACTGGCATACAAAACAGAGTTCCCCTTCAGTGTTCAAGTTCTTGGAGAACTACCTGCTCCTGGGTACCTGGCAAATGCCTAAAAGGACATTTGCTTTTAGTTGTCTCTGCTAGAATCATCAACTGCTCAGAAATAGTCCTGAGGAAACAAAATTCACATTCTGGCAGAGAAAGAAAATTTTGTGTTAGACACTGATTAAAAACATGAAGGTTAGAAAATAGCTTTTTAGAGGGGGATTGTGGTAGTTTCTTAACAAGAAGTCTTACAGCTCCTGTGCTCATCAAAAAGAGGTAGGTGATAACAGAGGAATGAGTGTTCGCCAAATTGCTACCTCATAGTCAGGGCAGCATATTTAAAAAACGGAAACTGCTGTCTTCAAATTCCCTGGAACCCCAAATGTACCATGCTCATCCTCTGTATCAAACCCTCTCACTACCAGGAACCTTTCTCTCTCTTGTGGACCTTTCAGCACCCACCCATTGTTCAAGGTACGGTTCAGGATTCCATCTCCCACAATTAAAATCTTTTTCAAAAATCTCCATAAGGATATGTTTTGGATCCTAATTTGAACAACATTAAGAACTAAAGGTTTAGTCTATGAAAATGTCTTTGAATCACAAACTATCACTGAAAATGAAAAGGTTTATATTTCTAACTGATTAAAAGATTTCCCTTCAATTATCAGCAAAGGAAAAACACAATTTAAACATTATTGTTGCATGCATGCACTGCTAAGACTGTCCTTTAGCTCTCTGGAACCTCAGACACAAATCATTACATCTGTGGTCCGTATGTGCAGTGTCACATATGGTTAGTGATAAGTTCATTTGGTTGTCTCTGTAGCAAGTTAAAGGAAGTTCTATCTAGTATTTCTATCTGATTTCTACCCACTAACTCCCATTGTCCCACAGGTTAGAAACTCAATGAACACAAGCTTTTTTTTTTTTTTTTTTTTTAATCGCAGCTCACTTTCTCCCAGCTGCAAACCAAGGATTCACCGGGCCATTCAGAAAGCCTACTGCGGAATGACTTCTTACCACAGGCAAGGTAGTATGGCTGCTTACATCCTAGTGATAGGCTGAGTACCTAATTGCCCATAAAGCTGCAGCCGTCCCCCAGAAAATTCTGCCTTGGGTCCCTTATCCTCTAGTGCAAAGCCCTGCTTGGATGCATACAAGAAAATTTTGTTTTAAGTGCATGTCAAAAAAATTGAGGTTCTCCATTAGATTATCTCACAGCTGGGATCTGACCTGGCCATATGGCTCTTGCCAAGTTTTTCATTCCTCAGAGCCAGTACCCTCTCTGACCCCAAGACCAATGTCCCTTTCTGTATTTGTCTGCGACTACCAACTTTAACCTTTACAGCAACACCTTACCAAGTTCCCTTCAAAGACTGAAACGAAGATGACTTAGTCTTGGTTCCTTCTTTTCCAAACTAATTTATCTCTGCTTGACTTGATATATTGAAATTTCAGTACATTTTGACCAGTTTTACTAAGTGAAATATTTCATTATTGAGGAAATAAGGAAATAAATGGATTCTGAGGACATTCCAGTGTTACTTATTATAATGGAAAAAAATACCCTAAATGCCTAATAGGGAGAAAAGTTGAGTAAACTATAGTATATCACTTCAGTGAATAGTATGCAACCATTTAAAATTATATTTGAAGACTACTGTATAGTGTGAAATGCACTCATATAATATACATTTTAAAAATACATGTGGCATGAATGAAATTTTCTTTATATACACCCCCACATGGTTTACACATATATAAATATATCCTCTAAATATAATGCACACAGTGAGGGTAATTTTCTAATACACACTCCCACTGTTATGGTTTTTATCTAGAAATGTCTCCTGAAAAGCTCATGTTTTGAAGGGCTGATCCCTGTGTAGCAAGTTTCAGAGGTGGGGCTTTAGGCAGTGACTATGGCTATACGCTCCTCAGCAGATTAATCCATCTGATGGAGTAATAATGTGAATGAGCTACTGGGTGGTAACTATAGGGCAGGGGACTGTGGCTAGAGGAGATAGGGTCACTGAGGGCGTGGCCTTGGAGTATAGCTGTCACCATCCCCTCCCCACAACACCCACCCCCTCTTTCTCTTTCTCCTTCCCAATTGTCATGAGCTCAGGGTTTTCCCCCATCGTGCCTTTCTTCCATAATGTTTCTGCCTTGGAGCCAGCCAATCACTGATTGCGCCTCTGAACCTTCTGAAACCATAAGCCTCACATAAACTTTTCCCACTCTAAACTGTTTCTGTCAGGTATTTGGTCAGTGGGGAAAAAGCTGACTAACACATCCACCCACACACAGGTGCTCAGGCCATTATGGATGTCCTCTATCAAGAACCTCATTCTTCACTGTGCCCACTAACAAACCCCATCCACGTCTCCTCCAGACATATTCTGAACCTAACCACTTCTTCCCATTCCCATTGCTGTCTCCCTGGTACAAGTGCACCTCTTCTCTTGCTCCTACACCCATTCTCCTACAACCGCGGCAGTAACAATGAACTGAAAGAAGTCTCACCAAAAATTAGTAGTACTTATCCGGATGGTGATTTATCTCCTACTACTTTATATTTCCCACAGTTTATATAATGCATATGAGTTATTTGATGGTCAGAAAACAAACACTTCACATAAAATACTAGAATATAATCCGTAGCAATACTTCATTTTTAACTTGATCTAGATTTGCATTTTTCCTTAGCTCTTGCCCAATTTTTGAGCCATATATTGTTTCCAGAAAATGCTACTTTCAAGAACTTCTTGATCAGATTTATATGTAAATGTTTGAAGACTGCAACATTTTTCTAATTCTGCTAAATGATTTAGACAAGAGAGCTAATTACACAAATTTATCCATACTTTATGCATCTGAAAAATCTAAACTATCAAATATAATCTTTCCTAATGTGAATAAAACTAACAGAATGTTGACCAAAAAAATCACCAGATGTTTGCTGAACATAGATTAGATAATAACATTACTATCTTCATTTTTTAAAATTTAGTTACTAGTATATTTTCTTATTTGAAGTGGTCCTGCTTATTGCATAGGAAAAAACCAAAATTCTCAAAAAATAGGTCTGGGTAGTTTACTCATTAAATAGATATTAAATGCTTGCAACATTTCAGCTATTTATTTAGTGGGCATTCACTAGTATTAGTCACTAGTGTCCCAGTTCATCTTCTTTCTGGAACACAGAGTGGTGGCTCTTCCTCATCTCCATGATATTATGTGTGGCTGTTCCTTGTTTCAGTCAATCAAATTTGAGAGAAAGTGACCTGTCAAATTGCAGTTGAAGCATCAGGAGCTGGTGGAGCATGGTTCACCATTTCCAATCCCCCAGAAGATGACTCGTCTCCACCAAAGTTTGCAGGAATTTTTAGCCTATACCCCTGAATGAAGAGGACATGTGTCTTGGTCAACCCAAGATTATCATCAGCTACTAAGATCTGATGGATTTTTATTGTTGTAGTTATGATTATGTTAATCTTTACTAAGCACTTACCAGGCTCTGTGCTAGGCAATGGGAGGAAAACGTACAAGATTTGCTGTCTTTACACAGTTTACAGTCCAAAGAGAAAGATGCACATATGAGTAAATGACAACCATTCAAGCAAGAATCTGGGATTTATCGACAGATTGGTAAAGAAACCTAGAGTGGGGCCACCCAGTGAGAATTATAGTCACAGGGAAGCAACTGTAGAAAAAAATGACCATGAAACCAATTCCCATTGAACAAAAGGGGATCTGACAGGTTATTAGCCGACTAAGGCATAAAGTCACTTTCACATCTAAAATTTTGTGAATCTAGAATACAAGCAAATCCCAAGCCCTCTTGCGGTTAGACCACCCATATATTCAACAAATATCCTAACTACGACTTAATTTTAATTAAATTAATTTAAATTAAAAACAAAAAAATTGTAAGGGGAAAAATAATCTATTTTCTGTATCATGGAACTTAAAAACTTAAGAATGTATTTATCCTTACAAGAACTATGTTTAATAATCATGTATTTCTCTCTCATATTATTAAATCATTTTCCATCTCCACCAAGTGGGTCCTAATGAAAATAGAGCTAAGTTAAATAGAAAAGGCATTCCCACATGGTAAAGACAGCAGGCCAGACAGCAGGCCAGAGCAGAAGTCATTAGACAGAAGTCAAAATCCAAGCACTCAGCCCAAACTCAACCTTTTAAATATTTACTCCAAGAGTACAAAATTAAACATTTTAACCCCTCATACCAAAGTGAATATGTAAAACTTTGACCCAGTAATATATAATTTTGATATCATTTTAGATGGCAAAAGATATAGTATACTTGAACCTATTTGCAAGTTTCTAATGTTGCATAATCACCTAAATGAAATATTACCAAACTCTGTCCCCTCTTTACTTGGGCTAATAAAACTACAGAGTAGTAAACTACTAAAGAGTCCCTGTCACTTGCCGTCTTGCCCTGCTCACACATCTTTTTTTTTCCTTATAAAAGAAATTATAATTACTGGAGTAGTCTATTTGGCCAAGCAAAACATAATACGAAAATATTACAAAGTAGTTTAGGCTGAAAGATCAGATCTACACACTGTAGGAAAGAAACAAGTAGGACATTTACAAAGCATAAACCACATCTGAGAGGCAGCCATGCAACATTTTTCAACCATGCTTAAATTTGTTGAGGAAAGTTACCAATGATTTATATGAAATGACATGCCAGAGAAAATTTAAAAGGATACTCAGGTTTGATACTCCAGTTTTTATTTCAGTCTTGTTGGGCTTGTTAAGTACATGCAAAAGATTACACATTTAAAGATTTATCATTAGGTGCAGATATGGGATTTATTCATTTTCCCTAAGCTTATTTTCCCTGCCATTGCTAAATGCATATGTATATTTATCTAAACTTGGTATCTCTTGATCCTGTCAATCAGTTCAACCCAAAGGACCTCAGGAGTACATCCAAGGCTACTGATATCGCTCCCCTTTCCTACTTTCGTAGTATTATTTTCATTTGAGGTATGGCTGCATGAGTGAAGGTCTAGAAATTGGAAACATGTAGGAAACATAAATCAGTAACCAGAAATATACTTTGAATGAGGATTAGGGTGTGGGCAAGGGGAATCCAGGCAGGATGATGAAGAAGTTTGAATTTAGTTTCCTAGGAAATGAGGGAGGAAGGGCTGTTATTGCAGACTGGATGCAGAATGCATCAGAGACTCCAGCTGATTTAGAAGACAGAAGGAAGATGGTGGGAGTAAAGGAAAAGGCTGCAAAGAGTCTTTACTGAGGTGACAGCAGGGAGGGAGGAGGAGAAGAGAGGTCTGCATACGTGGCTTGGAGTCTGTCTTTTTGACCTACACTGCTGTGTTTACTTTGGGTTTCCTGTACATTTTATGTAAACGAAGAAGAGGTCTCAGTGAAACTCTAAGATCCCTGCATTATGTTATTGTGGAAGCAAGCAGTTCCAAGGGATTTCATGACCACATGAACATCCAAAGAATGGAGCGGGGAAAGGGAAGCATGCATCTGGTGCCCATCTGACAGCAAAGACAACGCTGTGAAGTCTAAACAGGAAAGGAGTTAATGTGTGTTGAAATGTTTGCATTTACTTTCCAATCCATAAATTTAATCCCTCCAGTACTCTTGTTATTTTATCACCTGAAATGTACATCATCTCATTGTCAGTCAGAAAGTGTTAAAAGCCATGAAGAGGGCTCTGGAAGGTACTACAGAAAGTCACAGCACTTATTTCCCTGGAGAAGAAAAATTAAGAAAATAACCATCATTTTACAAAGTTTCTTTGGAGGTTCTCTTTTCTTTGGTACAATTTTGGCATTTCTCTTAAAAGCTAATTCTCTATTTATAGCAGATAATAACACAATACTGATCATGCATTCAGACTATAAATGATGGAGGGAGAGTTTACAGTACTGTGGACTGCCAAAGCTGGAGGGATTTTGGTTGAAAGATAATGAAAAACACACTTAAGGAATAAAGTTTTGAAAAATAAACAAAACAAGCATGTGTTATGTTGTGTTGTGTTACAGAAGGAGTTACTATCTCCCTATATAAATGCAATTATCCATCCAGGTGATTCATCCAGGTGATTTGGGAAGATTTCTGAGATTTACACCATTTATTTGTCTTTTTATATTGCTAAGTGCAGACCCCTGGTTAGCATCACAGGGATACTAAAGAGGCAATTGATAGGAAAGTTTCATGCTGGAGAAAGGGAAGGATGTATATTATGGAAGCAAGTTTAGGAAAGACAATCTCATTTAAAAAAAAAAAAATCTGGTGTCAGATTGTCCACATTATAATAAAGTGATTCTATACAGGCAACCTGCCTGGGCCTGGGAGAGCCGAGAGGCTGCCTCCAAGTGAATATTTTGTGTCAGACACTGGTGGATGCCTGGTGCTTAAAGCTCTCCCAGCACACTGGTGGTCCACAGGCTGGTCTCTTTCAGCACCAATGTTTACGATATGGCACTGTTATGAATAAAGCATGTGCTGATGACATGTAATTAAATTCAGACCCAGCTTACAGCAGTCTCTCAGAAGCAATGCCATTCTTCACATGAATTCTATGGGGTACTTTTGTCGCCACCAATGGCAGCAGATGGGGCCTGGGGGAATCTTTTGGAGGACAGAAAGGAAAAACTCAGAAACTTATTTGAGACCCTTTTGGAGAACAATGGACCCAAAACCTCTCTCTCTTTCCACTAATCACAACATCCAAACATGAGGAAGAGGGGACTAATTAGAAACTTCGGTAATAACCATTTCCTTCCAGCCAATATTCTTATTTCAAAAATTCCAAAGCAGCCCATTTTCCCCATCCCCTGTTCTCTAAACACAATCTTTTGTCAAACTCTTTTGTCTCAACTCCCCTTTGCAAATAAGCCCTCTTACTTTACAAATATTTCCTCTCATCCTCAGCCTCTTCCATCTCTGTAAACAAACCTCTGCTCTCCACATAACCCCCTGAGCTTCTGCAAACACCTACCTCCCTGCCCCCCAGCAAATATTCCCAGGTCCTGTCTCCTTCCAAAACAACCACCCACACAGATTCTGCCAAGGTCCCTAACCCAGGTACCTTCCCACTATCTCAATACCACCTCCAAAAGACTTGCACTTCTCCTACCCTCTCATCCAGACTTCCGACCTCTGTTCCCTTAAACTTTCCCTCTCAGGATTTTATATCTGAAGACAGAGAGGAAGAAAACCGTGTTAGCAGACACAGTACCATTATTGTTCTTTTTTTTTTTTTTAAAACAAACAGAACAACAAATGGATTCCAGCTCCTTTTGCATCATGCTCTTTGTTACTCAAAGATCTGCCTGTTTGAATAGACTCATTATTATCCACTAGATAGATACATGTAGATGGGTTGATATTCTCCAAGGAAGATGTTTTCATCTCTCAAAAAAATCCAAAAACAACAATTCCATGGGGCACAATTGTACTTTAATGGCAGAGTAAGAAGACTGCTTTATTCTTGCAGATTGAGCCTATTACAATGGGTGGCCATAAATCTTAAACTGTAGACAAACACATGCATACACACAGACAGACACATGCTGTCCACATGACACCATAGTCAGACATGCACAAAGGTTTTCTGTGACAAAGGTGGCTCTTCTGCACCCAGACAAGAAGAAACCTCAGGATTCTCCAGATGTTGTGGGTGATGCACAGCAGGCTGGGAAGAAAGGCGAGGGTCATTGGATATTAAAATGTACATGTGATATCTCAGGACAGTGAATACGTGGTTTCTTTCTTGGTTTTCTCTTTTGAATTTTTACCTTATTACATTCTGAGGATATCTAAAAGGAAAAGTAAGGAAGACCATGAAAGAAAGAAAAAAAATTCAGATGATGTTATAAGGAGAAAAGAGCCCAGACAGGAGCAGAGAGGGACGGGAGAAAATGAGAACACTGACCACAGATGGAACAAGTAGGGACTGAAAACAAAAAGAAATTCCAGCTCCTTCCTATCACAATAAGGGAGTCCAACTAACCCCAGGCTACCTTTCCAGTCTGTTAGCCCTAGCTGTATTGAAGTCTAAGGTCTGTCAAAAATGCAACTCCAGATGGTAGCCAAAGGTACCTAAAAGTAATCATAATCAACAGCAATGACCATATTTCCAATGAGGATCTTTATCTCTTATGATCAGAGGCTATTTTCAAATGACTAGATTGTTTTACATTAGGAATTCTTACGAATCTTCCAAGACTGAGTGAAAAGGTTAAAATATCATTTATAGGAATTTTTAAAGATGTTTCTGGGCTAGTCCCTTGAATAATGCTTATCTGTAGGAATGTTAAAATATTCTTTAGACTACCCAAGGAATTTGACTGCTTGCTTCCTGTGATAATTCTCTGTAGCCAGTGAGGAAGGCAGGGAGGGAAACAAAGCAGAAGCAACCTCAGGAAATTTTAGGTTATTAAAATTTCCTTCCTTGCAAAATTATGGAATTTACTTAAATAATCAAGATGTGACATTTATCAATTATACTCAAATTTGCTTTAAAATAATTAGTAATAATATTTTTAGCAATATTTAAAGATATATTAGTTCAAGACATTCAAGATAGTTCAAATTAAAAGTATGTTGTCTCACTGCAAAAAATATAAAGGATAGAAGAATATGTTTTTTAAAAATACTATAGAAATATAATCACTCCATTCTAGAATGTGGGAAATTTGCTGGGCTTGGGGGGCCCATTCCTGTAATCCTAGTGACTCAGGAGGTTGAGGTAGGAGGACTGCAAGTTTGCACAGCCTGGGCAACTTAGCAAGACCCTATCTCAAAATTAAAAATAAAAAAGGCTAGGGATGTAGCTCAGTGGTAAAAGCACCTCTGAGTTCAATTCCCAGTGCCACCCAAAAAAAAAAAAAAAAAAAAAAAAAAAAGACCAATGAATTCAGTCAGCAAATGGCAAGGCGGAGAAATTCAGGAGGAAAAGGAAACTGTTCTAGATTAAAGAGACTCAGGAAACACACCAATTGGACATTTTTTTATCCTGTTTTGAATAATCCATCTATTAAAAAATGTATGACAAATTCAGAGAATTTGAACACTTACTGGAAAACAGCTACTACAATTACTGCCTCTTTTTTGAAAAGGTGTGATAATGATTGATGACATCTTTTGGAAAATATCAATCTCTTAGAGTTACATTGTAAATCATTTAGGGATGAAATAGTAAGGTGCTTGCAATGTACTTTATAACAATCCACATTTTGGGGGAAAATAAAGTCTTACAGAGGAAACAAGATGAGCATACATAAATAATTTTTCAGTTGAGGCAATGGATACCTGGGCCTTCATTATCTTATTCTTTTAATCTGTGTTTTAAATTTCATGTACTTTAAAATTTTCCACAATAAAATATTTTAGAAATATATGAATTCTTTTAGTCAATATGAATCAGATAAAATCTATATGCTGACTTAAAAAAATAGAGTGGCTCACTTTATAAAGAAGGATGGGGTCTTATTTGTGGCTCCTGGATGACTTTTTCAAAGTATGAAATACTAATTCTGTATTATCCTGAATCAGGCTCCTAAACATGTGTATGTTTTTAAGTGTCTGGGAGAAATTTGAAAGCAAATGTGTTGTTGAGGTTACATTCAAGCAGGCACACTTGCAAGAGAGTGCTAGGTGGAGAACCTAAGTCACCACTATGTGCCCAAACAAAAATCTTTTTTCTTCAGAAAGTTGGAATGCAAAAGTATTCACAAAACAGTCAAGTAATCCATATTGCGAGGAATTTCACCCTCAAAAAGAAAAAATAACACTAAAATACACTAACACACATTCACAACTTATATATATGTGCTGAGCAAGGAACTGACAAATTTGTAAAATTTTTGATTCTGTTACTGCTTATCTGAAAGGAGAGCAGCTCTTTAAGTAGGAAATTATAAACCCACGTTTTCAGAGTTCTATACAGTTTTAGTTCAAAATGAGGACTTCTATATTTTCCCAAATAAATATTTCCATACGTTTCTTATTCTTGATCATTGGTACAATTCATCCCTGGGTTTAGGTGACTCTTCTAAGTCCCCTACGAGCGCAGAAAAGTCCCCCTCCATTGTACAATTACCCATGCAAAGGTCAAGAGAGGGAAGCGGTACAGGCTTGGAGATCTTGAGTATCTATCTGCCTGTATCATAATTTAGATACTCCTCTTGAATCTGAAGTAAAAGCACCCTTCTTAAATGAAGAGAACAAAAAAAAAAAAAAAGGATTCCAGGATCATTGGAGGTAAACATTCTCTATCTTGACTCTTAAACCACCACTGTGTACTTGAATTGGAGATTTCTGTCCATGGGAGCAAAAATCTTCTGACTTTTTCATCATCCTGCCTTCATTCTACACTACTGATTAAAATACTCCCCCTTAAGAGTAATATTTGATTTTCCAAAATAATATTTCCTAGACCCAAATACTTGCTATGATCCCTATTCCTTTCCTTTATCCAACATTCTTGAACCAGGAATAGTGTCGTAGCATGAGTAGGCTCATCAGAAGAAACAACGCAAGATAATCACATCTTCACAGTTATGTTTTTCCCTTTAACTCAAAAATTGGGTGGATGGATTTTAAAAATACAGTTGTTGGGCTGCAGAAGTGGCTCAGCAGTTACAGTGTTTGCCTGGCATGTGCTAGTGTACAAGTTCAAACCCCAGCACCACGTACAGTGAAGTCTCAGAGCAATAAAAGCCACATGAAAAACTAAACAAAAATTGTTTCTCTTTTTTTCCTCTCTCTCACTGTCCCTCTTTACAAAAAAAATACAGTTGTTTATTGCTTAATGATGGAGACATAGTGTAAGAAATGTATCATTAGTTGATTCTATCATTGTATAAACATTGTACAATGTGATTACACATACTACGATGGATACCACATCAAAAGGCAATCTAATCTCATGAGATACCATGATACATATGATCCACTGATGATCAACCCATCACTATGTGGCAACTGACTGATTGTACTATAAAGTAAAATATCGTAATGACAATGACACCATTTCTTCATCACTTAGAAGATGATTATGCAGATAGGCTGTTATAAGACAGTAAATTTTTTCCTTTCCTGCAACCTACCTTTCAATCACTTATTGCTTGAGATGCAGAATGGGAAAACTTGAATCAGTAGAGATAAAAAAAAATTGGATAAATTTAATTTTAATATGTGCTGTTTTTCACAACTCTGGCCACAAGACCTAATAAAGGAAATGGTTACATTAGGATGTTATTTTTATTGTAATGGTTAATCCAGTGCAAAGAACAATGGACAGGCTGCCAAGGACATGAGTCAGGAGGCTGTCCTTAGCCCTGGTTCTGCCAACTAACTAAAAGGAGGGAGATCTGGAGCAAATCACTTCACCTGTTTCCACCTTGCTTTAGCAAGGGTTTCCCTACATTTAAAACAATGAGAGTAAACCAGATGTACTTTCTCTTCCAACTTTCTGGATTCCATGGATACAGGTTAAATAACATAGCAGTGACCATTATTCAATGTAGGAAATGGAAATGATCACACAACATAAGCATGTTTCAGTGATAAGGTGGCAGCTACCTAATTGGGAAAAGATTTCTCCGGCACCATTGACCATGATATTCCAAAGGCATGGTAAATTGTTTCAGCATAACATAGTGGAAAAAAGGCCTGGTCAGAATTATGTTAAGCTATAGAGTATGGGTATTAGATTCACATGATATACAAGACATATTTTGTTTACATTCCCCTGGCTTTCAATTTCCTTCATAAACCTTAAGCTGTTTCTGAAAACCTGCTTCTGCAATGACATAAGCAGTGTGGCATCCGCACATCACTTCCTGGTCCCTTCTGAGTATCTCTTGGCTGTTAAGCACTATTCAGACTGAGTCTGAATTGGTGAAAAGAATGTAGGAGTTGATCTTCCTTTGCTTTGCCCTGCATTGGTATTAGCAATGGAGTGCTCAAGAAAAGAATCATGGGAAACTCTAGTAACTTTTAACATTTTTTGCTATTTCATAGGTTAATTCCACAAGCACACTGCTACTTGGAGAAGCCAAATGCAATGTATAAACAAAATATTCTAAGAAGATCATCAACACCAATTTCCACTGAACTCTAGATTTAGCAGCAAGTCTTGGGAAAGACTGAACTTAAGGTAACAATATCAAATACTGGTATGCACAAACTTTTCTTCTTACTTTGTAAAGGAAAGCAGCGTATCTAATAAATCAAATTATAAGCACTAAACAAATAGCTCTTGTAAAAACCTCTCAAAAACTCCACATAACTTAAGCCTGTTAGCCTATATGTTATTTAGCCATTTCTTTGTATAACAAGCTTCTACAACCCTCGTGTGTCCTCACCTCAATAACATGATTTTTACACTTGGGAATTCTTATTTATCACTAGCTGCCACACAGCTTCAAAAATCTTGCCTTTAAAGCAGCTGTAACACAAAGCTTCTTTTCAACAATGTCTAAAGAACATTCCTAAATATCATGAAAATAACTGTGAGCAAATTTAACCCCTAAAAGGTCAAACTCCTGGGTAACTCAGAGACAATTACTTAATGTTTATTTAGAAGGGATTTGAAAACCTGAACTACCCTTTTTTATTCCGTTTACTTTAAAGAGACAAGAGTCACATTAATCAAATTCTCCAAAATATTTCCAGCCAATAATTTTAAAAAATATATTCTTTTACCAGTCTCATTATCTGAAAACAACAGCAACAACAAAATGAGTACCAAGAAGAGCCAGATGAAAGGTGGTACTAGAAAGGCTGCGAGGGTGCTTTAGTGTAGCACCTGTGGGGGGCAGATCCCTTAAAGGAGCCATCACTTTGGAATCATTCTTAAATATATCACATGCGCTTTGCTTTGAGGCACGCTCAATTGTCCCAGTGATAATTCCCTCAGCACAGTTCAGAGCTCTGACCTCTCCCAGGAAAGGCACACTAAAAGCCCTCCCAAATTGTCCAAACGTCCCAGATTCAAGGATTAGATGAAATAACTACCATGGTGGAACCACTTGGCACAAAGGACAAGAATCCCAGGCCTAATGTCTAACCACAGGAACATGAATATGAGAGTACACATGTTTGCAATGCATCAGACCATATGTACACAACTTTTTTGATAATCAAAACTCATTGAGAAAACTCCTTTTGTAGATAGAGCTATTTATGAATATCATCACACTTATTAGACTATCTCAGGATTAACAATACCTTTGTATTTCTATGGTTTTCTTCCCTATTAGGTGAACAGATGGAATAGTAAAGGTGAGATGTAAGAGTAAGTGCAATGGCATAAGAGTTAGGTAATTTGTGTTGTTCTGCCACTATCCAGCCAAATGAGTGTGTTGGGGGCAAAGGCTTCATATTAAAAAGGATTTATACGATTCCTTTTATTCCCAGAATTACTTTGTCCTACTTGTTCCTCAAATAGTCAAATGTGAATTATCTTCAGATAGATGTCTAGTCAAACCGCTAACCAACTGAATTCATCTTAGATTCCCACCCATCAGTTTATGGATTTTCTCTACAATTGCTCCCAAGCATATTCATCCTTAGATGTCAGATACCATTTTTCCTCCACACTCAGGAGGCCTCTCACTATCTTTTCCGTCCAAGACAACCCTAACCATTCATGAACTCTACTCCTAATGGATAAGGCAGGCAAGGATAAAAAAAAATCTCAAATGTTCTATTTTGTACCTGGATTCAAAAGCAGCATCTGCTGTCTGTGCAACCATCTGTTGCCCACTTCGCCATGGAAAGGATGGGGCAGGCCTCAGGAGTGGAGTGTCACAGGCTGCACAAAGGAATTATCCCCTCCGTAGGGCTGATGCACCCAAACATATGCTTCAGGGACATCAAGGCTAATGATACCCCTCCCCCATCTAAGTTTATGCTCTCACAATTGGTCAGGTATACTTTTTGTTCATTCGTTTGATTTCTAAATTCCTATTTGCCCAAAAGGGAACTGCAAATTCTGTAATTCTGAGCTGTACCTAGAACTATGCCCCTAATCACTGGAGCCTTGCCAGTCACTAATCTCCAGACACTTCATATGTAAAACGAAAAAGCTGAACTTTGGGATCTATGAGGCTCCCTTTTGCTGTAACACTCCAAAGTTCGGTGATTTAAAGTCATCACTGAACACAAGTTCTCCCATCTCTATGGTATATTGAGACTCTTAATGTCAAGGGCAAAAGAACCTACTGTAGACAAAAGACTTCTCTGACATGATCTCTTTGTGCTGAGCACACAGTACAGTTAAATAAATTTCTTGAGGATCTAAGTTAAATTAAGAACCTGAGTCTTGTTCACATCTGCCTCTCAGGTAATACTCTAGAATGGGGTTTGAAGCTGTATGATCCTTTGGGTGTTCTGTGCAGGTAGTTTAGCAGCACCCCAAGTCTCTCCATTCGCTAGAAGCCAGTAGCACTCCTATAGTTCCAGCTGTGGAAACCAAAAATTCATTGTTCCAGCACACCCTGGGAGACAAACCCTTTCCCCCATAAGAACCCCTACTGCAACACATAGCATCATCTTTAAGAAAACCACATCTTTTAGGTGTTTTTTTTTTCAAACGGACGACATTTACACAGTTAACAAAGTACACCAAGATTTCACAGACTATAAAACACAGGTATCCCACCTGGAAGATACACGAAGTCACTCCTTTTCCAAGCCTCCTTCCTAAGAGCTGAAAATTAGCATACCCTAATCTTGACTATTGTAACCTAACCATAACTTCAACTATTCTTTAAAAGTATTCAAAACTAATCACATCTTCCAAGGTAATTTGTCCAGTACATTCCAAAACCAACACTGCTTACAAATTTCAAAACAGAACTTTGAATAAAACAGCA